>JAQQSW010023963.1:0-10175 GCA_028646575.1 Pseudocheirus occidentalis
CCTTCCTTCCTTCCTTCCTTCCTTCCTTCCTTCCTTCCTTCCTTCTTTCCTTCCTTCCTTCCTTCCTTCCTTCCTTCCTTCCTTCCTTCCTTCCTTCCTTCCTTCCTTCCTTCCTTCCCATTAAACAATAGCTACCAACTGCATTTGTTCTTATTTATGTAATAGTCCTATCTTCCCTACCCAGAATTTATACTTTTGTATGCTTCATTATGAAAACATAATACTTTGTACATAGTAAGCCCTCAACAATAAAGTGTTGAATAAGTGAATGAATAAAATTGTTAGGACAAACGTTTTCTTCTAGGCTGCACATCTTTGGATGAGTCAAAACGAGGAAGATTTCTTCTTGGGAATTTGGGGCTCTATCCATTTTAGTTGTTGAAATGAAGTTTCCTCTGCTCTGGTTTAGGAAGAATCACGAGATCTGAAATAATCTTTCATGGGAATCTAGTTTTGCTGTTTGCATCTGATCAGGATTTTACTCGTAGCATCCCAGAAATATGGATTTTAAATGCCCTATCACAGGCACAATCCACTTCCTCACTCCCCGCCCCCCACCACATTTTTTTTCATTTAGCCAGTTATGATGTTCATTTCTTGAACTCTTGTATTCTTATTCTCATCTACTTCTCATATTTTCTCCTTCTTGTTCCCATAGGTCTAGAGGTACTGTTTGTAAATATCTACTAATCACTTTGTTGATCCCTTTGTTGAAAATTTATTACTTATCATAATGAATAAATGGTCATTATTTTGGCCATGATACCCAACTCTTGATATTCACAAATTAATTCCATTTTGTATATTATCTTTGATTCAATAAACTAAATTTGAGCTTTAAAATGTATTAGATGAAACTGATTTGGGAACACCAAAGTTCAGGAGAGAAGCCAAGATCAAGGATATGTCAGTGAAGTGTAGGAACTGAGAGCAAGAAATGTGTAGAAGTAGACAAAGGAAAAGAGAAAACAGAAACAGTTCTAAAATACATCCTCCTTCTCCCCCAGCTCTAATATTCAAATGAATACATAGTTCTTCAGAGGTGTGATTGCATTCTATAAAGACACTAGCCTGAATCTCCACTGAGGGAATAAATCACTACTATTTGTCTCTCTCTTTATCTATATTTAGCATTGTTGATATTGATCCTTGAGGTGGTAGTAAAGGATTGAATGTTGACATTTAAAAAGTAACTTCATTGATTAAAAAATACAATGAAAAATTGAAAGTCTAAGAAATCTTAGAGCCCGTTTGGGGGGATGGAGTGGCATAGTGGAAAGGATTGAAATTTTATCTTTTCAGGGGGTAGGGTTGGCAAGCTAGTCAAGATGGTAGGAAGTTGCTGGGGAGACAATGTGATGGTGATAGGACATCTTTGGTTTGGATTGTAAACAATGTGGTGAAATCAGCTGGAGAAAAGTCACAGCTGAAGGAAAAACTTGTTTCTCTATGAATCAAAAATCCTGCTGTGCCCTGGGATCTGGTGAGCAGCAAGACCAAGGTCCTCCAAAGAGAGACCAGTATTTTAGCCATCTGTTAGTTTCCAGACAATGATGATTAGTCCAGAATATAAGCTCAGTGAGGAAGGACGTAAAGATAAGGGTTTAAAGAACCAGATTACTCCGAGGCACACCCCGTGTACTGTGAATATGAATCAAACACAGAGCTTGTTCATTATTTGCTAAAATGACATTACAGGAAAGGCTATATGTTGCATATCTTTCCGTGAGCTAGGATTTATTTTTTTCCTTTTGACTGGAGCTGTGATTTCATCAGAGCAGGAAACTCCTGGTGGAGAATTTCCTCTGTCAATACAAATCAGCACCTTCTGTGCATTTAAAAGTCTTAGAGAGTTGCCTGGGGACCCTCAGAGGGTCAATGAGTTGCTTAGGATACCAGGGCCAGTTTGTGTCAAAGACGAAACTTGAGCTGAGGTCTTCCTCACTTTGAGGCCGTCTATGTGTCACTACACTGCTTCTGAGCTATAATACGACCCAAGGGAAAAAATGTCAATATTCTTCTGGTGAGGATGTATGCATTCATGGAATACTTTGTTGTTGTTCAGTTGTATCCAACTCTTTGTGACACTGCATTTAGAGTTTTCTTGGCAAAGATACTGGACTGGTTTGCCATCTCCTTCATCATCTCATTTTACAGATGAGGAAACTGAGGCAAATTGGACTAAGTGATTTGCCTAGGCACAGCTAGTGTCTGAGACTGGATTTGAACTCAGGTCTTCCTGACTTCAGACCAGGCTGTCTGTCCACTGTCTACAGCTGCCTACAATCTCTCAAAAGTTAAAGTTGAGGAGCATTCACAGAGCAATGGAGAGGGGGCATAGTATGTGTGTTTAGTCTGGAAGACTTTATAAACAATTCAGGATAAGTAGTGTAAAGCACACCATTAAAGAAATGAGATGGACCATTCCCATTGCAATGAGAGGCAACCCCTGAACAGCCCAAATGCTCCAGTGGTATCCTTCTGATGTCAAGGAAACTTAAGGGCCCTCGCAGAATGTTAGGTGGACCATTTGAGGTAAATTTATGGAAGAAAACAAAGTATTTGAATTGCAAAATATTTCTCATGTGTGTGTACTCTTCATTTTCTTTTCTCTTCTTTTTTGCTTTTTTTTTTTGGAGGAGGAAGGCAGGGCAATTGGGGTTAAGTGACTTGCCCAAGGTCACACAACTAGTAAGTGTTTGAGTAAGTGTCTGAGGCTGGATTTGAACTCAGGTCCTCCTGATTCCAGGGTTGGTGCTCTATTCACTGAGTCACCTAGCTGCCCCTACTCTTCATTTTCAAATGTTGTTCAAGATATGCAGGTCTGGGAGATGTACACTATTAATAGGATTATTAACAATGATGAGAGAATAATAGCTTGCATTTGCATCATGCTTTAAGGTCTACAAAGCATGTTAGGTACATTTTTTTCCATTGATCTTCACTGTAACAACTTTGTGAGACAGGTGTCATGATTATTGTTCCCATTTCATAGATGAGGTTGAATGACCTGCACACATTCACATAGCTATCTGAAGCAGGAGTAGAAGTCAGATCTTCCTATCTGCAAGCCCAGCACTCTGTCCACTATACTACCTTTCCAGGTCCATTGGGGTGTTGTAGTATGGTGGAGGAAGAATTGATGGGTTTCATATTGATAGAACATAGGAGATGAAGAAGAAGAAAGCGTCAAAGTTAATGCAGGTTATAAACAAGAGTGAATGGGAAGATGGTGGTGCTATTAACAGAAATGGGAAATTCAGAAGAAGGATTTATATTTTGGAAAAAACAGAAGAGTTTTAGATCGAGTCAAGTCACTCGACTTCCCTGGACCTAAGTTTTCTTATCTGTAAGATGGTGAGAATGGATGACAAGATTTATAAAGTCCCTTTTCAGTCTAAGATAATGACTCCAATTCTGTTCGACTTTGTTTTGTCAGAGGGCAGAGCTAGGGTAGAAGAGCCAAAGAGGCAGATTTCATCTCAATACAAGGAAGATCTTTCTAAACAGCAGAGGAATGCAGTCTTCACAAAAGCTGAGGTCTCCATTCCTAGCCATCTCTCTGGATGTCTAGGTTATATAGAAAGGATGCCTGAAGTAGGAAGGATATTGGGCTACATGACCTCTAAAGTCCATTCCATTTCTTGGACCCTATGATTGCATAAATATTGGGCCAGATGAACCATTTGTTTGGGACCATATAACATTTCTTAAGTTTTCTGCCCTCTCCAGTAGATAAAAGGTTATTTGGTGATTTCTCCATATTAACTGTACCTCTCTGTTTCATTTCTGGAAGCCACTGACCCAATGAATATTGTTCTGTCTAAGCATGATATTTTGAACTGGAAAGGACTTTCAAAAATCATACATTCCAACCCTTTACTTTAAAACGAGAAAACTGAGACCCAAAGAAACTGAGTGACTTGTTTGCACCAGATGGTACATGGCAGATCTGCGCTTTGAACCCAGGTTTTATGACACCCTTCCCCCAATCCAGTGCTTTTTCCACTACACTGGCTTATTCATAAGATCCTAGGATCTAGACCAGAAAGAGACCTTAGAGTTCATCTGATCCCAACCAAAAACATGAGGACACTGAAGCCTGGAGCAGGTAAGGAACTTGGCTGAGGTCACAGAGCTCGTAAGTAATGGAGCTGCCATTTACACTTAATGCTCTTTCTGCCACATGGTACTCTCTCCCCATGGCCTTTTTTATACCTATGTTTAAGTTACGTGGTTAGTTGTGTGTTATATATTTTTTTCTCAGCAGATTAAAAATTTCCACTCTTGGTAAACAATACAAATGACACTACTTTTCACAATGGACAAACTGTCAAGCAAGTCACATGCCCATGGTATGGATACCACAGGCTCGCTGATGTACAGCAATGTTGATAAAGGTTCCTGGCCATAAGGAGAGGCAGGATGTCATTATGTGAATTAAGCTGATGCACAGGTGACTGTCCACCCAGCAGGAAAAAAAAGTCAAGGGTCAGGAAACATGTGGGCTCTGTGGAGGACAGAGAAAGTGGTGAACGAAGAGCACTCTTCCTGATTTTCCATGCAGCCAAGAGGAAGGGTAAGGGCAAAATCAACTGACTTTCCCCTCATTTGTGCATCAGCAGCAAGGGGGTAACCTCCTGCCCCTTATCTCTGGGTCCTGAACACAAAGACCATGTGGTCATCCGGCTGAGCTGGGGTGGCCTCAAACAGGGATAAGTGAAAAGAAAGTGAATTTTCCAGGCTGGAGCCTCTTACTCATTCATTATTAATAGCCAGCGAATATTATATCAACACACAACAATTTGACAGTGGCTAACATGGGACATATTGGCTCAGCACATGTTTTAATATGTAGGCCTCTTCTGTTCTGCGAAAAATAAAAACAAAAAGTGGCACCAAAATGAATATTCTTGCAGATTTTATCTGAATAAAAGAAATTTCTATTTGTTTAAAATTTATTGATATTTAGTTTTTATATCTCCTTCATTTCCAAATACATATTTCTCTCTCTTTCTCTTTCCTAGTAGGCCACATACTTTATTGCAGAGAATAAAAAAGAAAAGAAAAACACACACACATATGTATGTATATATATACACATATGGAATAGGAAAAACACCCTTCATCAAAACAAACCAGTACATTAATTAATTATGCCAGTATATACAACATTGCTCACTTATGGTTCCCTACCTCTGCGAAGAAGGGAGGTAGGTACATTTTCTTAAGTTTTCTAGAAGTTATTGTAGTTACATATCATGCTGTTCTGTTTTGCTGTTGTTCTTCCTATTTATATTGTTGTGGTCACTATGTACATTGTTTCCCTGGTTCTGCTTACTTCATTTTGCATCAGTTTCTATAGATCTTTTTGCGATTCTCTGTATTCGACTTGTCATCATTTCTGATACTATGATAATATTTCACTCCATTCCTGTACCATCATTTGTCTACCCATTCTCCTGTCAGTGGGCATCTACTTTGCTTCCTGTCTTTTTTAAAATTTAATTCAAAAGTATACCCATAAATATTTTGGTGAATATAGGATCTTTTTATCCTTAACTTCCTTGAGTTAAACATGCCCCCCAGTGGCATATCAGGGTCAAATAATATGGACCTTTTTAGTCACTTTCTTAGCATAATTCCAAATTATGGAAAAGATCATTTTCAAAGGATGAGATAAGCAGTTGGTTCGTTGTTGTCCTTTATTTTCAAAGAAGACCAAAATGACATCACTATGCTAGAGTCAAGTTTCAGTGTGTCTGGCTGTGGCTGATGAGACCAATGTGAGCTTGGAATATTCTACACAAGTGGGGCACTAGTAGTTTGTGCAAACATTTGGGGAGGATTCTCTAAGTTTGTACATCTTGCATTTATTTCTCTTGAGCTATTTCACTTTTGCTTTGCTCATAGAGCACAGCACCTTCTCTGATATGGGCACACCATGTTGAGTGATCCTGTGTCACTGTTTCCCATGTCACACAATCAATTCCAAAGTTTTTAAGAGAACCTTGAGACTGTCCTTGTATCGCTTCTTCTGACCACCATGTGAATGCTTGTCCTGTGTGAATTCTCCATAAAATGGTCTTCTTGGGAGCCATATGTTTTGCATTTGAACAATATGACCAGTCCATTGGAATATGAACCAGTACTGTCACAGTAAAAACCAGCTTGTTTTCATTCCCCGCATTTTGGTGTCCAGTTAATGCATTATTTGGAGCCTTTGTTCTTCCTCATTCTACCTTGCAATTCCTGCTTTTAAATCAGATCAAGAGCAGTGGAAATAAGACACAAAATCATTCAACTTTGCTTATTTGCATATCTCTCTGATAAAGGATTTGGTGGAACAGGCTGGAGTTACAGGGTCAGATGAAGTCTATATCATCCATATCTATGTACCTATAGCTGTCTCTTTTTCTAGATACACACATATATATCTACATATTTAGCCATAGCTACATAATTACATCTAGATGTAATTACATATATAACTATTTATATGTATCTATAGATATAGATTGGGGAAGGTAGGTGGTACAGTGGATAGAGCAGTGGGCCTGGAGTCAGGAGAATCTGAGTTCAAATCTGGCCTCAGACACTTACTAGTCTTACTAGCTGCGTAATCCTGGGTAAGTCACTTAACTCTACCTACCAACTGGGGAGTAGTGAGGGTCAAACAAGATAATATATTTCAGTTTCTTTGGAAACTTAAAGTATTGTAGCAACATGAACTAACACAAAACTGGGTGATATAGAGGATAGAGCACTAACCTTGGAGCTAAGGGACTAATTGAAACTTGGGTATGAGCCATACTTCAGACCCTTGATTGCTGGATGACCCTAGGAAAATAAATGACTGACCTTCTCTGAGCCTCAGTTTTCCCAACTGTAAAATGAGGGGGCTAGACTCAGTAACCTGTAAAATTCCATCTAGTTCTAAATCTCTTGTCCTATGATCTAAGAGGTCTTTGAGTCCAACCCCCTCATTTTAGAAATGGGGAAACCGAGGTACAAAAAGATTAAGTAATTGTACAAGGTCACAGAGGCACATTGCAGAGCACAGAAAGGAACTCAGGTCTCTTCTTGACTCCTCTTTCCACTGTACCATACTGTCTGTCTCTTTCCTTACACAAGAAAGCAGATTATTTGTTTTGCCTTTCAAGGCCGATTTCAAGACCCTTCTCCTCCATGAAGCCTTCCCTCATCATGCTAGCCTTTGCTCCCACTTCCTGAACTTGCACAGCATTTGCTTTTGTATCAAGCATTCTCCTTTGGCATGGTAGCAGATGTTTCCACAGTGCTGCTCTAAGATATGAAAATATTGATTATACATATCTGTAACAAGGGTTTTGCTTTGTTTTCTCAATGGATGTGAGAGGGAAAGAAGGTGGGTCTTCATTTGTTTTTAAGATTTAAAAAGCATTTTCTTCACAACAATCCTATGAGGTAGGCCATGTGAGGGTTATTCTCTCCATTTTACAGATGAAGAAACTGAGTCTCTGAGAGGTTGTGCTTTGTCTGATGACACCCTGAGGCCAGGGAAGCAGAATATCTCCTCCAAGGATACTTGAAGTCATTCGCCATCCATTCCTTTTGTTGTTGTTGTTATTTGTTTTTGCTTTTGTTTTGTTTTGCAATCATTTTTTGATTCCAAGTATTTCTGCACCAAAACATGATCCTTGGTCAGATGATGACCTTGAACTCCTGTTTTGCTTCCTTTCACTGTTCAGATGGTTATAGTTGGCACACATGCTATAACAGATGTTGCAGAGGGCAAGGTGGCAAGGCACTCTATTGCCCCAAGTCTGGGAAGAAGAAAGAATTTATGCAGAATAGATGCCACCTGCAGGAGGATACAGGATGCCAAATGAAACTGGTTGACCTGATTAGAAGTGAAAGTACAATGTGTGTGTGTGTGTGTGTGTGTGTGTGCGCACGTGCACACATATGCATGGGCACACAAGTGCCCAGGGCATAATTTATTCTAGTCAAGCATATTGACTTGTTCAAGTTTCCTTTGAGTATCTGAAAGGACAATATTTGCTCTGTTTAAAAAGTGAAAAAAATGGCAAAATGAGTTTTAGTAGTAATGGATAAATGGATGAAAAAACAAACCCTTGTTTTGCTTCTACCTCATGCCTCACGAACCCTTCAATCTACAGTAGTAGCTCTAACTCATATTGTGTCTTCAAGTTTACAAAACTACTTGCATATAAGAATTCTGTGATGTTAATGCAAATAGTATCATTCCCCCATTTTCTTCTTCTTCAATTCCCCAAGATATTTGCAACTTCATGGGGGTATGGAATCTCTCAGTGGAGACTGATTACAGCTATTTTACATTTTAGCAGAGATGGTATGATCTTGAGCAAAAGACAATGTTTTTCTTGATGGCTGCTGTTCTGGTGATATGCCTTCTGAACTGAACTAGTCCTGTCCTCCTTAGATGATGATCATACAGTCTGTGGCCAGGTTCATTCACGTACAAGTTGTTCAGGGGTACTGAAGTACCCCTGTTCAGTTGTTCAGGAGTACTCGGAAATCCTTCCAAATTTGAGAAGTGCTGATTCTGTAATCCCAAGATTTGCCAGAATTTATCATATAGATTAGACTTGGAGACCCCGGCATCACCCCCATGCTGTGGTGAGTCATCAGAAAAGAATTTAATGGAAAACCTGTTCTTGAGATGAGAATACTGAGGCTCATAAAAACTAAATAACTTATCTACAGCTTCCTGGTGTCCAGGTGATAAGTACAGAGAATCAGCAGAGGCATGGACAGGTGGGGTAGGTCACTACTTATAGTTAAGAATAGCCTGGAGACAACCATGCACTGATAATTGCTGATAAATGTTTAATAATCTGACCTCCAAAAATGTATGTCACATTTTTAAGCTTCATATGGATTATTTGCATTTTATCCATCACTTTCTTGAGTCTGAACAATCAACAAAATGATAACTCATGGTTTGATTTATAGAATTTACCAATTTATGAAGTGTAAATGTTCACACTGAAAACTTAACAGTTGACTCTCCATGCTAAAAGCTGGTGCAAGCTGGGTCCAGCACACTTTTGCCTGTGAATTCCAGAAACTTGAATGTGCAGATTCAGCCTACCAATCATGACAGTACCAATAGCTGACACTCACTTACTGATGGTTCTCAGAGCCTGATCTGACCTCCTTCCTAATTTTTTTGACTTGTTAAGGTTTCTGGTATTAAAAGTAGTGAGTGGATTCTATATTCAAGATGGCGGCATAGAAGCAGCAAAGTTTCATAGCTCCCACACAGCCACCCTAAATGCCCATAAAATACAACTTTAAACAAATTTTAGGGCTCCCAGACTTACAAAAATACAGACAACACATCTCTTGCTGAAGGCAGCTCGGCAGGAGGGGCTCATTGTGGCAGGCTGGGAGCCGAGGCCAGCCCAACCCAAAACCAAAATCTTGGCCAGCCCCGAGGGTGGTTGGGATGAGCCAACCTGCAGCTTGAATATACTGGAGAGCAGATCTGCAGCACATGGAGCAATTTCTGCATTTATTAAGCAAGGAAAAATAAGGCTTAGAGAAAAGTCAGTGGAATACAAGCTTTCAAGCTAAATTTGGAGGAGGAAAAGCAGTTTGGCTGAACTGCCCCCAGCACAAGGAAGCAGCAGGAAGCTGCAGGATCTCTGCAACTAGTAACTGCCTCCACTGGGCTGCTTCAGAGCTCCTGGCCTGCCGATTGCAGAAGGGGGGGTGCTGAGATGATTGATCAGGGCCAAGGGCTCTTGCGTTGAGAGGCCTGGATCCAGGTGGTGGTCTTGGGTGGTGGTCCTGCGGTGCACTTTCAGTAAGCCAAAGCTGGTGGGGGCTGCAGCATCCACCTAATAGCTCCAGCAGCTATGAAAACCCCTGTGATTTGGGACAGAGCTTTCCCCTCTTGAAGCAGAGTTCCATGGAGCTAAAAAAAATCAACCAATTAATTGACTGGCCAATATGAGGAAAAGGAAGTAAAATAAGAATAGCAATAAAACTCTAGAATCCTTTTTTGTGGACAAAAAGGATCAAAGCATGGAATGGGAGGAAGACAACACAGTCAGAACTCCCAAACCAAAAGCTTCCAAGAAATATTAAGATTGCCTACAAGCTATAGATCAACTGAAAAAGGACTTTGAAAAACAAATAAGAGA
>JAQQSW010023964.1:0-10175 GCA_028646575.1 Pseudocheirus occidentalis
AGAGCACTTGGCCCTGATCAATCAATTCAGTTTCCCTGCGGAGTCCGCAGGCCAGGGACTCTGAAGCAGCCTGGTGGGGGCCACCACTGCTGGTTCCAGTAGTTCCCCTCCCCCACTGCTTCCTTGCCCTGGGGGCAGATTGGCCGAACTGCTTTATCACCCCCAAATTAATTTTCAAAGTTTCAACTTTCACTGTCTCTGACGGAAGCTCCCCTTAGGCAGGTGCTTTAGATTTTCTTTGAAGTAGACTCACTCTGAGGTTTGGGAGGCTCCACTCCTCCTCCCGGCCGCCCTGGGGCCTTGCCTGGCCACAGCTGTGGTTTTGGGCTTGCTGGATCTCTGCTTTGCTGCTCTGCAAGCTGCCCCTCTCCTGTCCTGTTCCTCACGCCTTGGCAGATGTGGAGGTGCTGGAGGCTGTAGAACCGCTGCAGGCTGGCTGCGGGGCTCAGCTCAGCTCAGCCAGGCTCCTTCCCACCGACCCAGGCCTGGCCGAGGTCTCGGCTTCAGGCTGTTCCAGTCTCCACTCCAGTGGCCGTGATGAGCCCCTGCTGCTGAGCTGCCCTCAGCAAGAGATGTGTTCTCTGTATTTTTGTGAGTCTGAGAGTCCTAGACTTTCCTAGACTTTGTCTGGGCTCATATTTTCTGGGTGTTTAGGGTGGTGGTGTGGGAGCTGTGGGACCTTGCTGTTTCTATGCAGCCATCTTGGCTCCACCCCAGTACCAAGTAGTTTTGATGACTGCTGCTTTATAATACAGATTAAGATCTGGTAAAGCTAGGCCACCTTCCCTAGCCTTTCTTTTCATTAATTCCCTTGATATTCTGGACCTTTTGGTCTTCCAAATGAACTTTGTTATTACTTTTTCTAGCTCTATAAAGTATTTTTTGGTAGATTGATTGGTATGGCACTAAATATGTAGTTTAATTTAGGTAAAAGAGTAATTTTTATTATATTAGCTCAACCTAGCCACAAGCAATTGATGTTTTCCCAATTAGTTAGATTTGACTTTATTTGTGTGAAAAATGTTTTGTAGTTGTGTTCATATAGGTCATGGGTTTGTTTCAGCAGGTAGATTCCCAAATATTCAATAATATCTACAGTAACTTCAAATAGAATTTCTCTTTCTATCTCTTGCTTTTGAATTTTGTTAGAATTATATAGGAATACCAAGGATTTATGTGGGTTTATTTTATATCTTGCAACTTTGCCAAATTTATTTATTGTTTCAAGCAGTTTTTTACTTGATTCTCCAGGATTCTCCAAGTATATCACCATATCTTCTTCAAAAAGTGATAGCTTAGTCTCTTCTTGGCCTCCATTCTAATTTTTAAGGAATTATCTTCTTCAGTGAGCTTTTGGACATGGTTTTCCATTTGACTGATTCTGCTTTTTAGTGCATTACTTTCCTCATTGGCTTTTTGCATATCTTTTATCACTTGGTCTAATCTTTTTTCTAAGGTGTTATTTTCTTCAGCATTTTTAGTGTCTCCTTTACCAAGCTGCTGATTCATTTTTTTCATGTTTTTCTTACATCACTCTCTTTTCTCTTCCCAACTTTTTCCTCTACCTCTCTTATTGATTTTCAAAATCCTTTTTGAGTTTTTCTGTTGCCTGAGACCAATTTAAATTTTTTATTGGAGGCTTTGTGTGTAGGAGCTTTCATTTTGTTGTATTCTTTTGAGTATGTGTTTTGATCTTCCTTTATCATCATAATAAGTGTCTGTATTCTGAGTTTTTTTCTATTGTTTTCTCCTTCTTACTGACTGTTTGTTAACTTTGAACTTCTTGTTAAAGTAGGAATCTGCTTCCAGGCTGAGTGCACAAACTGTCTTCCTCCAAGCTAGAAAGGTTACCGTCCTAAGTTTCTGATGTTTTGTGCATCTGTTTTTAGAGAAATTTTCAGGGAGTTTTATGTTTTCAGTTATTTCCAGGTGATATAATCTAAGGAGTGGTGTTTTCTCCTCTTCTGACTAGTTCTCTGGTCTGTGAATGGCCACTAGCACTCTTTTCTCCTCTGGAACTGTAAGGAGGGTCCCCTCTCCATTGTGGTTGCAAACTTTGCTGTGTGAGTGCTCCTTCTTGCTCTGGGACTGCCACCTAGGACTCAAAACCTGTGTCTGAGAATAAGAAAATTATCAGAATCTTGTCTCAGTGATAGAAAAAGCCCCTGTAATCTCCTTCTGACAAGCTGTCTGTCCTCTTTACTGTCTGTAGGTGGAATTCCAGAAATAGTTGCTGCTGCTGATTCAGTCAGTCCCAATGCAGGCTCTTGGTTTGTGGAATCTAGTGCTGTGCTAGGGCTGGACTGTGTATAATTGTTACCCAGGTACAACAGGCCTTTCCTGCTGATCTTACAGGTTGCCTTTGGTGTGTGTGGGTAGAGGGGTCTAGAAAATGCCACTGATGCCACTAATTCAGTGGCCACAAGGCCTGCTCTGTGTTTGTAGGGGTTGGTCTGGGCTTGGATAGCCTGCACAGGACTGTGTTCCTCTTTTACACTAATGCAACAGACCTTTCTTGTAGACCTTCCTTTCAAAATATTATCCCATCCTGTTCAATTGATCCTGTGCCCTCTGTCCATGTACACACACACACACACACACACACACACACATATATATATATATATACTCACATATATATTCATACTCATATATACCCTTCTATACAGACATATGTATATGTATACACACAAACGCACATACACCCACACTTCTCTAGGAGTTTTCTTTTGGGGATATTTTTCAAGAGGTGATCAGTGAATTCTTTCAAGTGCTATTTTTGCCCTCTGGTTCTAAAATATCTGTGCAGTTTTCCTTGAGAATTTCTTAAAGGATGCTTTCTAGGTTCTTTTTTTGATCATGGCTTTCAGGTAGTCCAATAATTTTTAAATTGTCTCTACTGGATCTATTTTCCAGGTCAGTGGTTTTTTAAGGAGATATTTCACATTGCCTACTATTTTTTCATTTGTTTGGATCTGTTTAATAGTATCTAGGTTTCTCATAAAGTCATTTCCTTCCATTTGCTCCACTCTAATTCTGAAGGAATTATTCTCTTCAGAATGCTTTTTAGAATCTTTTTCCATCTGGCAAATTTAGCTTTTTAAGACATTCTTCTCCTCATTGTCATTTTGGGGCTCTTTTGCCATTTGACTTAATCTATTTTTTAAGGTGTTATTTTCTTCAGTCAGGTTGTTGACTCTCTTGCATCATTCTTATTTCTCTTCCCAGTTTTTCCTCCACTTCTTTTATTTGGTTTTCAAAATCCTTGTTAAGATGTGCTATGACTTGTAACCAGTTTACATTTTTCTTGGAAGCTTTCGGTGTGGAAGTTCTGATTGTGCTATCTTCCTCCTGTTCCATGCTTTGATCCTTTTTGTCCTTTTTTACATAAAATTGCATGCTGGGCTTGAATTGCTTCCATTGTCTACTCATATTGACAGTCAATTACTTGAATTTCATGTACAGTACAACTCTGCTTTCAGCAGGGAGAGCTCTTTCCCAAATGGCTGGGCTTTTTGCAGCTGCCAGAGCTAATAGGAGCCCACCATTTCTGCAGCCCCCACCAACTTTGACTCACTGAAAATGCACCTTAGGACCACCACCCAAGACCACAATCTTGATCCAGCAAGCTCCAGGCAAGAGCACTTAGCTTCTGAATGATCTCTTAGGCCCCCCGCAATCTGCAGGCTGGTAGCTTCTGAAGCAGCCACATGGAGGTTGTTGCAGTGGCGCCAATTCATAGTGCTTCTAACACTAGGGCAGTTGGTCATACTCTCTCCCCTGAATTTACCTGAGTTACACTGATCTTTCACTTAGTCCTTGTTTCTTATGGGTTGGTAATTCTTGAAAATGACACAGTTGCTGGTGATTCGCACTCCAGCTGCAGCTCTTTCTGGCAGCCCTAGTGCTCCAGCCACGTGTTTATGAGGTGCTGCTCCTGGCTTTCAGCACAACCCCTTTCTGTCTGCGTGCCAGGCTGCCTTCAGTGGGAACTTTGTTACTCTGTCATTTTGTGAGTTCTGGAGCTTTAGCATTTATTCAGAGTCATATTTTATATGTATTTGAGGTGTTTATGGGGAGAGCTGCAGAGTTTTGCTGCTTCTACACAACCATTTTGACTCTTCCCTCTCTTGTAGACCTTCCAAGTTGTCTTGGATTGGAACTTTGTTTCACCCTGGATTTTGTATGTTCTTTTGTTCTAGAATGTGTGTGGAGTCATTTTTTAATGTATATTGATGGTGTTGGGAGAGCTCAGGTGAGTGTCTGCCTTTTTACTTGCTTTAGCTAAGCAGGACCAATTTTCTTTCCTACCTATTATAGGTATTGTGGGATTCAAACTGAGTTACCCCCCCCCCCAAGTGGGCAAATCAGGTAGGAGACACCATAGAAAGACCCTGAAACACAATCTTGTAATTGCTCTGGTTTTACATGGGGCAGAGAATGGGATGGAGATGATTAGAAAGAAAAGAAGTAGGAGATATTTCACATCTATAATGTCATTTACCTTTAACCTTGTGAAGTATTCTGTCTTCTTATCTTGGTTTTTCAATTACTATAGATTTAGATTTGTCACATTTTTTCCTTTTGTTTATTTTTTGGAGGTTCTTAGTTTAGAGATACTGCACTTAAAACATCTATTCTACTGTGAGTGTTGTTCAATAACTCCATATTAACCTCTTTGCTACATTGAAGGTATTTTAAATATTTGAATATAGACCCCATGTACCCTTATGCAAGGGTGTGCTAGAGCTTCATGAAAACTGATTATTCAATTATCAGTGAGAGTATTTGAATTCAGAAATAAATTTAAGAAACACTTTAGATCAGGAATCGATATATTGTTTTATTAACTAGACTTATGAAATGATAGGGAACCTTCATAATGCTGATTAATCCTAAAAATGAATCTTCATACTTTTTATGAGAAGTCAGGAAACAATTGTTAAACATTTACTAGCACACAGTTGCCCCTGAGTCTTTGACTAATGGAAGAGATTAAGAACTCAACATTCAAAGAAGTCAGAAAACATTCTCACTTTCATTATACAGTCATCATATCTTGAGAGTCATTAATCATTCTGATTGCACTTCACCAGATACTCTTTAGCTTACCAGTGCCATTCTTCAAATATGGTGCCAACTACTATTGACCGAAGAAGAAAGAGTATATTATCTCCTCATTCTGAATACTTTATCTCATTTCATTGAGAATAAAATAAAAAGTGAGGTTTAGAGTATAGAGAGCTACCATAATAGTCAAGAAACTTGGCTTAAATCTTTCTCTTGGCATATACTATTTATATGACCATTTGTTTTCTTAGTGAAACTTTTAAAAACTGTACAAAATACATCATTGTCACCATGCATCTGTAGGTTGTTTCCATACCAGGGAGTCACTCACACAGATAAAGTGCCAAGTCCAGACCAAAATAACAACCATGATAGATAACAAAACCAAGAACAATAGCTTGAGGTCCCATGATCTTTTTCTGGTTGCCACATCATGTTTTTTGCCTTATATTGAACTTGTGCACTTAATACAACCAGATCTTTGGCATTTAGAAGTCTATTAACATTTTTAGAAATTTATACCTTGTACTTTCTGAAGTATCTTGGCAGATGTATATATATATATATATATATACACAGACATATATTCATCTATACATACACACATCTATACATATACACACAAGTATATCTATCTATCTATCTGTCTGTCTGTCAGTCTGTCTGTCTGTCTGTTGGTCTGTCTGTCTGCCTATATATCCATAGACATGTCTGTATACTTCTCTGCTGGCAATTTTATGCCCTGTAAATAAAACCTTCTCTAAGAACACAATAACCATCTCAGTTGTTCAGAGATGCACGTCTTAACAAAGACTCAGAAATCATCCATATTTGTAACTTATTTTGCCTGTTACTATATGATCTCCCTCCTGGTAGACCTAAAGTATGAAAGGGAAGCCAGAACTCTTAGGAATGATTGTTTTTTTATCTTCTTTGCATTATTTATGAGAAAGTTCTATTTCTGGGGCAAAGTCCTTATTTTTTCTAAGTTACCTGATCTTGAACAAATCCATTTCCATTATTGAGCCTCAGTTTCTTAATTTTTAAAGAGATATTTTTACTCTATGGCATCTGAAGTCTTTTCCAGATCTAGATAATAAGTAGACATAATTATATCTGGGCCTAAATAATCATGAGATCTCCTATGATTTTTTAAAGAAATACATTCCTTTATTTCTAGTTTTAAACATTTACTTCCATAATGTTTAAATTTTCTCTGCTGCTGTTCCCCTCACCTCTCCCCAAGATGGTGTTAACTATGAAATAGACTCTACATATACAGTCTTAGGAAACATATTTTTACATCAGTTATGTACAGAAGGATTAGAATACATGGGAGGAACCATGAGAAATGGAAAAACAAAACCAAAAAAGAGCAAATAACATGCTTTGATGTGTACTCAGTCTCCATAGTTTGCTTTCTGGATGTGGATTGTATTTTCCATCATAAACCTATTGCATTTGTTTTAAGTCCTTACATTGCTGAGAAGAGCTGAATCTGTGAAAGTCAGTCATTACACAATGTGGCTGTTACTTTGTATAACGTTCTTCTGGTTCTGCTCACTTTATTCAGCATCAGCTCATATAAGTCTTTCCAGGTTTTTCTGAGGTTCACCTTCTCATGATTTCTTACAGCAAAATAGTATTTCATTACATTCACATACCACAACTTCTTCAGTAATTTCTCAGTTGATGGGCATCCCCTCAATTTCTAGTTCTTGGCCACCACAAAAGGATCTTCTATAAATATTTTTGTACATGTGTATCCTTTTCCAATTTTTATGATCTCTTTGGGATACAGTCCTAGAAGTGCTGAGTCCAATGATATGCACATTTTCATACCTGTTTGGACACAGTTCCAAATTGCTCCCCAGAATGGTTGGATCAGTTCATAACTCCATCAACAATAAATTAATGTTCCAATCTTCCTTCATCTTCTTCAGGATTTGTAGTTTTCCTGTTTTGTTATGTTAGCTAATCTAATAGGTGTGATGTTATACATAAGAGTTGTTTTAATTTGCATTTCTCTAATCATTAGAGATTTAGAATTTTTATTCATATGACTATAGATAGCTTATTTTTTCTTCTAAACACTGCCTATTCATATCCTTTGACCATTTAGGAATTAAAGAATGACCTGCATTCTTATAAATTTGACTCATTTGTCTATTTATTTTAGAACTGAGGCCTTTATCAGAGACAGTAGTTGTAAAAATATTCTCAGTTTTCTGCTTCTGTCTTAATGCTGGTTACATTGGTTTAAGTGTGCAAAAGCTTTTCAATTTTATGTAACTGAAATAATTGATTTTGCATTTCATCATGTTCTGTCTCTTGTTTTATCAAAAATTCTTCCATTCCCCATAAATCTGACAGGTAAACTAATCCTTGTTCTCTTAATTTGCTTGAAATATCTGTTTTTATATCTAAATTGTGTACCCATTTGGACTTTATTTTGGTGAATGGTGTATAACTTTGGTCCATGCCCCATTTTGCTGTACTATTTTCTAGTGTTCCCAGTACTTTTTGTCAAATAGTGTGTTATTGTCCAACAAGCTGGGCTCTCTGGGTTTACCAAACTGGAAATTACTGTAGTCATTGACTACTGTGTCTTGTGTACCTAACCTGTTCCACTGATTTACTCCTCTATTTCTTAGCCAGTACCAAGTTGTTTTTATGACTGCTCCTTTATAATACAATTTTAGATCTGATAAGGCTATGTCCCCTTCCCTATTATTTCATTTCTTTAATTCCCATGATATTTTGGATCTTACTATTTATTATAATTTTATACAATAATTTTGTAGTTTAATTGGAATGGCATTGAAAAAGTAAATTAATGTATGTAGAATTGCCATTTTTATTATATTAGCTCAGTCTACCCATCAGTAACTGATGTTTTTCTACTTATTTAGATCTGATTTTATTTGTATGAAAGGTGTTTTGTAATTGTGTTCATATGATTCCCGGGTTTTTTCGCAGGCAGTTTCCCCAATATTATATAAAGTCGACACTAACTTTAAAAGGAATTTTTCTTACTATCTCTCACTGGTGGGCTCTTTTTAGTAATATAGAGAAATGCTAAGGATTCATGTTGATTAGGTTCCCTATGATTTTTAAAGTAGTTTCTAGCTCTTGAATCTGTGATCCTATAATTCCATGACTTTGGATGATTTTTGGTATATTCTTTTCCTAGCACACAAATTCTATAATGCCTTTCTTTAAAAATAAATCATGCAGCAAAAGTCTTTCATTGTTTTAAGAGTATGGTCTTTGCTTATTTGAAATTATAGGATCTCCCATATTATTTATTATTAGATGCATTCAGCTAGGTAAGTCAATTTTATCATGAAGTTCAAAGATATCATATAAGAGAGATCATTAAATAACAGGAAAGCACTTGTAAATGACAACTCAGTAGAAGTTTAAGAGAAGTTCATAGGCTTTCTCTGTTAGAAGATACAGATTATACACAAGATCATTCTAGTTACAAGTAATTGTTATACTGAAAAGTAATTCCTCTTGGAGTAATATTACTTTTCACTTTAATTCATTCAACATTGGTTAAGCCTTACTTATGTGCAAGGTTCTAGGATATGTACAAAGGATGTAACATATCTTGGTACACTGGAATCACTGAAAATAAGAAATAGATAAACACCTCAAATACCTATCAAATATGACTCTAAACAAATTTTAGAGCTCCAGAACTCATGAGATTACAGAGAAACAAGGCTCCCACTGAAGGCAGCCTGGCACACAGATGGAAAGGGCTCATAGAAGCACAGTGGGAGTAGAGCCCAGCCCCATGTGGTTTTAGCCCCAGGATGTCCAGGAGAAAACCTGGCTGGAGCTTTCAGGACAGCGGATCACCAGCAGCTGTGGTGGTTTCCAGAATTACCAACCCATAAGAGCCAAAGACAAAGGGAAAAGTTCAGTAGAACTCTGCTAAATTTTGGGGAGAGGGTCCAGCCAACTGTTTCCAGAGCTAGAAGCAGTCTGACATGGCGGCCCTGCAGCCACCTCCATGTGACTGCTTCAGAAGCTCCTAGCCTGTAGATTGCAATGGGGCCAAGATATCATTCAGAGGCTAAGTGCTTTTGCCATGAACTGCCAGGATCAGGATAGTGGTCTTGGGTAGTGATCCTGATGTGTGTTTTCAGTGAGCCAAAGCTGATGGGAACTGCAAAGACTGCAGTCTCCTAATAGCTCCAGCAGCTGCAAAAACCCCAGTGATTTGGGACAGAGCTCTCTGAAAGCAGAGTTCTACTGAGCCCAAAAGTCAAGTAACTGACTGGCAAGATGAGTAGGCAAAGGAAGCAAAGAAATTGCAAGAATCCAGCCTTAGATCCCCTTTTTGGGGGACAAAAAGGATCAAAGCATTGAACAAGAAGAAAACAACACAGTCAGAACTCCCACACCAAAAGCTTCCAAGAAACATGTAGACTGGTTACAACCCACAGATTATCTTAAGAGGAATTTTGAAAAGCAAGTGAGAGAAGTGGAGGGAAAATTGAGGAGAGAAATGAGAATGATGCAAGAAAATCATGATAAGAGAGTCAACAATCTGACTGAAGAAAAAATCAATTTAAAAAATAGACTAACTCAAATGACAAAAGAGTCCCAATAGCCAATGAGGAGAAGAATGCCTTAAAAACTCAAATTTGCCAGATGGAAAAAGAATCTCAAAAGCTGACTGAAGAGAATAATTCCTTCTGAATTAGAGTGAAGCAAGTGGAAGCAAATGATTTTAGGAGAAATCATGATACTATTAAACTGATCCAAACAAATGAAAAAATAGAAGGCAATGTGAACTATTTCCTTGAAAAAACCACTGACCTGGAAAATAGATCCAGGAGAGACAATTTAAAAATTATTAGACTACCTGAAAGCCGTGATCAAAAAAGTACCTGGAAAGCATCCTTTAAGAAATTCTCAAGGAAAACTGCAGAGATATTTTAGAAGCAGAGGGCAAAACAGAACTTGATAGAATTCACTGGTCACTTCTTGAAAAAGATTCCCAAAAGAAAATGCCTAGGGATGTTATAGACAGGTTTCTGAGTTCACATATCAAGAAGAAAATATTACAAGCTGTCAAGAAGAAACAA
>JAQQSW010023965.1:0-10175 GCA_028646575.1 Pseudocheirus occidentalis
AAAAAAAAATGAAAAAAAAACAGTATTTGTTGGTATTTCTAACTGAACCCTAAGTATATGGTTAAAAAAACTACAGCTTTTTTTTATAGACAACTAGACTCATATTCCTTTTCTGTGTTAGGACAGGGAGTGCTGCAACTTTGTCTTTACAGACATATCACTAGTTCTATGCCTGGCACAGTATATGCATTTAATAATTTTAATTGAGTTAAATTGATTGTGGTACCTCAGGATATTCCTTAAACAGAGATAAGACTTTGTGACAGATAGCATCAACTCCATTTCTCTGATAAGGAATACTAAAGGTAAATGATTGTTTATATGGCAAACAAGTCTGTGAATGAATTGTGACTAAAGCCTATGTGTGTACCATCAATAATTCTGTCATTGCCTCAGTCAGAATCAAAATGCATCTGCAGGTCTATGACTATGCTCCATATGGAGATAGTCTGACTTATCCAAGCAATACGAAAAAGTCAAGAATTCAAACAGCCTCTGCTCTAGGAGTAGAATCATTGACCTAACTTTCCAGTACCATTCTTGTAGCATGATCTGCCAGGATCTATGACCTCTTAAAACTCTACAAAACAGAAAGATATGCGAATGAAAAGGCATTTTCAGCCATCTCCATGTTCCTAAACATGAAGAAACTTAATTAGGTAACAAGTTAATGAACTAACAGGAGAGAAGTTTTATCCCTCTCAGTACCCCCTCCCCACTGGTCATTCCACTGCACAAACTGAGCCACAGGCTAGAAACACAATTAAATTCTGCCACCTACCTTACCCCCTATCTAATACACACACACACACACACACACACACACACACACACACACACACACATGGGAAACCAAAAGTCAGAAGCTTGTTCTGTCTTAGACAGGAGCATGACAACTCTCTGAACTGTAACAATGCTTAGCCAGAAAACTGAGAGGCAGAGTACCAGCATGTGTGATGCTCCATCAAACCTGAGGCAAAAGACATTGGCATCCAACTCTCTTTCTGAATCCTAATTCTACAGTCTATACTTGTTTTATATATCAGTACCATGATTCATATCCCATTCAACCATCCACCTGAAATATCTTGCTACCTACCCTACTTCTACTATTATCTCCTACTACAAATGCCTTACATACCACAATGCCAGAATTTATGCCCCCCTCCCAATCACTAAAGATGTTAATCTTTTTATCTTTGTAATTACTTGAGAATGAACTATCTTAGGTGATTTCAAAATTTCCTAACCCTATATATCTAGCCAGGCTTGGTCACACTAGATTGTTTCATATTATGTACAACCATCCATCCAAGTCATATCTCAATCTGCAACACACTTGAACTCCTTCTCTCTTCCCTGCTTTCTATCCATTGTTATGGTCCCCAAAATCAAGTTCACTACTTTTGTAGAGATATATAAGTTGATCATCCTGTGGATCAAATTACCACCCCCATGATAGCTCCCTTCTCTTCAAACAAAAGTTACATCACTGGTCACCACTGATTCCTCTATACTGGGTTTGGACACTACCACCCTCAATTCTTCTGTATCTACTTATTAAACAAAAGAGCTGTCTTATTTTCTATACTGGTATTCCTAATGCTTAGTTTTCAATCTGACTATCCCAGATCTTTGATTTAAGCTAACTACTAGCATCCAGATAGGATTATCACACTGAAGATTCTCTGGTAATTTCTATATACAGTCCCCTTTATTCATTTTGATGAGGCTCCTTCTCATCCTTTGCTTCTTTTGATAATTGCCTGGCACATAATAACTGCTTAATAAATCTATTTTCCCATAAATAAAGGAAGGAAGGAAGGGAGGGAGGGAAGGAAGAAAGGAAGGAATGGAGGGAAGGAGGGAAGGAGGGGCATAGGAAGAAGGAAGGAAGGATGGATGGAAGAAAGAAAAGAAGAGAAATAGAATTAAGTTCTTACTAGGCACCTGTCAGTGTCCTGAGCAGTTTACAAATATTGTCTCATTTAATCCTCATAAAAAACTGAAGATGTAGGTTCTATTATCCCCATTTTACATTCAAGGAAACTGAGACTGAGAGAAATTAAATACATTATCCAGGATCTCAGAGCTAGTAAATGTCTAGGACAGGATATGAACTCTGGTCTTTCTGATTCCAGGTTTAGGTACCTAGCTATATCCTAGCTGCATAGTATAATCACATTGTGGATTCACTTGATGAGTCTACACACATCTTCTGGTGTACTATGGTTTGACTCATACCAACAAAGAAGTATAGAGATTTGTCACCACATGAGTTGAATATTATTGAAATCTCCCAAATTCCCCACCTGTCCTTATTTTGGGGTTCTCAACCCTCCAGCCCATCCTACATACTGCTGCCACATTAACTTTGCTTTTTAAAAAAAAACACAATCATGTCATTCCCTTATTCAAAAACTCCCATTCCCCTTCACAACATGAACCCAAGCTTCCTCTCCAAATGTATCTGATACAAATACTAAACTCTACATTTCCCACACACACTGTTCGACTTTCTCAGTCTAACAAAATTCTATTTGCCTCTAAATGAACCTCAGTAAATTTACATTCCAAGATCAGCTTTAATCCTAGGTTAGAAATATATAATCATTCCATGGCTCAGAGGGTCTTAAACTCAATAACAACATCTAATCCTATTATTAGAGTGTGATATCAATACCCTAGACAACTTATCTAGTTTCTAAATTTGTGTTGCTAAAATTCTGGCCTAAGCTCTGCATTCTTTGTTCAGGCTTCTTCTTTCAGTCCCTGGCATCATTGTCCTCTTTCTCTCATCCCACTCTCCCAATTCCTGCTGCCTGAGTTCTGGAATTCTAATCCTGCCTGTCTAGGCTGGCAATACCAGCTTCTCCTCCAGGTCTTAGCTGATGGTCTGGAGCTTGACCTCCAGTATACTTAGCTTCAAGTATCTACCCAATTAGTGGAACTCTCCCATTTCTGGATTTTCCTAGATTGCCCTGACTTGTTTTCTACCCAATATCTGACATGAGGCCAACTTTCTCTGTTTCGTCTCTCACTGTCCTCTTTCAAAAAGAATACTTAAGAACAGGTTAGATTCTTCTACTAAAAAAAATATGAAAAAAATCACCACCCCTTTCTGTTCAAGAAACTTTGGGAAAAGTAATGAAAAAAGTAATCTAATATTACTGTAATCTATTTCCCAGGGTTTACTGAGTTTCTAAGGGAATTTTACTACTTGTCCCTTTTAGAGATGTAATTTCAGCATTTTAATTAGAGTCTAGAAAACAGGCCAACATTTTCTTTACGAAAATTATACTTGGAATCTCTGAATGAATTGTGACCTCCAGCTCAGAGAAATAGAAGAATGAACTCTAATCACCTAATTTAGTATCAAGGATGGTTCCCAGAGTATGAAAGATAGCACAGGGTAAGGAAGTGCATCATAACAACCTTGGATTCACAAAGGCCTAAGTTCAAATACCACCTCAGATACTTACCAGATATATACTTGTGAACAGATCACATAATGGTTATGAGTCAACATCTTTAAAATGAGACTCACAGTACTTACCTCTCAGGATTATTGATAAGAACAAATGAGACCATATTATAAGATCCTTGAGGGCAAGGAATGTTTTTTTTCTTACATTATCAGAACTCAGCATAGTTGTTGGCACATACATAGTAAGCATTTAATATATGTTTGATGATTGATTCTTATCCTGCAAGAGCTTATTATGTTTAATTGCAAATAAAACAGCAAATTTAACCAATGTTTACTTCACATGAAGCATATTTTATTGATATTTTGGTTTAAAAAAGATTTGGGGAGTTTAGGACTCCATTAAATTTTCTTGACTCATTTAATACCATGACAACAGTATAGCAAAAAGTGGCAGGTCACATCTTTATACTTAAAAACATTGAATCACTTCCTTTTTCATTTAATGAAACTCATCAAGTGTCATCCTATCAAAATATATGCTTTTAATGTTGTTCAGTCATTTTGGTGGTATCTATCTCTTTGTTACCCCTTTTGGGGACAAAGATATTCTAGTGGTTTGACATTTCTTTCTCCAGTTCATTTTACAGATGAAAAAACTGAGGCAAATAGGGATAATTGACTTGCTAGGGTCACATAGCTAGTAAGTGTCTCAGACTAGATTTGAACTCGAGTACTTCTAATTCCAGGCCTGGTGCTCTATCCACTGTGCTAATCAGCTAAACATACTTTGTTTGCTCTTACTTAAAATAAGTGTTTACTCTGCAATGAATATGGACAACTTTGCCCCTAGAAGGAATCATTTGTACTTTTTCATGAAGAACTGTTTTCTCCAACCTTTTCCTTATCTTTACTACACCAGGGTCCAAGTGGATCTTAATGTCACCCCCCACATGTCAATTTTGAGTTTCAAAACACTCAGTCACAATGCTGAGGAGATTTAAAAAATATTAGAGCAATTCCTAATAATGTAGCCAAAATATACATCTAGTTGTTTCCCAGTTGATGTGCTCTTTGATCTTCACAGATCAACAGAGTCCATATATTGTGCCTGCAATGTACCACCTGTGCTTCTCTAATTTTTGTGGAAGGGTCAGTTTACATAATAAAAATTCTCTGATTTTCCCACCTAGTAATACAATAATCACATCCATGACAACCCAAAAGGGAATACCCAAGGGAAAAATTTATATGTGTGAACACTGAGTTGAAAACATATTGTTTTATGTTTCTTCCACACAAACATGATGCCTTTTTGTTAGGAATGTAATTTTAGGAAAATAACTAGATATTTGAAAATAGAGCAGAACCAAGATGGTGGAGACAAGCCAGAAAGTTGACTGAACTCTCCTCAGTTTCCCTGAGAAACCATGTTAAATCCAGCTTCCTAACAGATTTTGGAGGAACACAACCCAAGAAAAGACTCAGTGAAGCAATTTTCTGGCTTAGGCTAACTTAGAAGGACTTTAGGAAAGTCTATCTCACTTGAGTAAAAGGGAAGTGCAGCCCAGCACAGATGGCAAGTCAGTCCATGCAAGTCAGTGGGAGTCTCTTAGCCACAGGATAGCAAAAAAAGGCCCATATGTTCTAGATCAGCAAATTAATAACACAGCAGACCAGCTGTGGGGCCCTAGCACAAAAGGAAAACTGCCAGCCCAGAACCCCCAGCACAACAAGCACAAATAAGCGTAGCCACTCCAGAGCAGGAGTTAGGCAAGGTGCAAGCTGCCAGCACCTGAGACCACAGGACACAAAGTCAATAACCAGGTGACTATCCCCTGGAACAAGAAACTTGGGGAATTTCCCACTGTGACCAGGAGAAGAGCTCAATTTTATAAATTAAGAAATATACTAAAACGAGTAAAGTAAAACAGTAAAGAGCCACCATGAAAAACTACTATGGAGACAGGGAAGACAAAAACACAAACTCAGAAGAGGCCAACAATGTGAAAATGCCTATAGGAAACCTCAAAGGGGAAGATGAATTGGTCTTAAGATTAAAAAGCCTTCTTGGAAGAGATCATAAAGGGTTTTTGTAATCAAGCAAAAGTGGTAGAAGAAAAATTGGGAAAGGAAATGAGAATTATTCAAGAAAGAGTCAGCATCTTGAAAAAGGAAGGATAACAATTGAAGAAAACAATTTCTTAAAAGATACAATAGCCCAATGTGGGGAAAATCCACTGAAAATAATAATTCCTTAAAAGGTAGAATTGGCCAAATGGAAAAGAAAGTATAACCTAACTGAAAAATAAATAATTCCTTAAAAATTAGAATTCAGTAAGTTGAAGCTAATGAATCTATGAGACATCAAGAATAAGCCAAACAAAAAATTAAAAATGTAAAATATCTTATTGGAAAAAACAAGGGAAGTGGAAAATATATCCAGGAAAGTTCACTTAAAGATTAGTAGATGGTGGTGGCAAAAAACTGGAAACTTAGGGGATGCCCATCAATTGGGGAATGGCTGAACATGTTATGGTATATGAATGTAATGGAATATTATTGTGCTATAAGAAATGGGAAAGAGTTGGACTTCATAATTACCTGAAGAGGCTTATACGAATCAATGTTAAGTGAGATGAGCAGAACCAGGAAAAATTTTTACACAGTCACACATACATCATATGTGTGATGACCGACCTTGATAAACTGTACTCTTCTCAGCAACACACAGTTAAAAGACAACTCTACAAGTCCCAGAATGGAAGGAGATACCTACACTCAGAGAAAGATCTAGAAAAACCAGAGTTTAAATGGAGCCTGAAGCAACACATGTTATTGTTATTTCCCATGTTTGGTTTTATTTCTCTTCTTTTTTCCCCCCATTTTTTGCTCCATTGTTTACAACACTTCTACACAGCCAGACTATTGTACAATGTGAAAGTGTTTGCAGATCCCATACATGATTGTAAGCCATCATTGGGTGGGGGGGGGGAGAAAGGAGGGGAGAATATCTGAAACTCAAATGATTCTGTAACTGAATCTTGTAAACTAAAAGTAAATAAACAAGTCAATAAATAAAAAAAGTATACTCTGCCCCCTAATAGGCTGAATGTAGTCACATGGAGCCTATGGCAGAAGGTTTGTTCTTCAGGAATGCCCACACCTTATTACTTTGTGATTGGGCAGTAAGTCAAGAGGGTTGTGACATTCTCTAATCCAGGAGAAGGCTATATATACCCTCATATGAGGTTTTGCTTTGGGACTCACTTTGGAAAGAGTTGTGTGATTTGGCCAAGCGAGACTCTGGGAAGCCATTGAGTCCCCTGGTTTTGAAAAACCCAGATGTTGGTGCTCCCCTCTCTGGTAACTAACTAGGTATGGATGTAATGGTCAGATGGTTGGAAGCTGTCTGCTGATCTGTTTCTTTGTCTGCTTGTAATTTCTGCTTGTAACTTGTTTGTATTCTGTTTGTATTCTCTGCAGTTCAGGGTACTGACTTTTCCCCTAAACTAGGTAAATGATATGTGTTTGATTGATTAAAGTAAGACTGTTAACCCATTAAAAAAAGAATTAGTAGATGACCTGAAAGCCATGATCACAAAAGAGCCTGGACACCATTTTTCAAGAAATTCTCATGGAAAGCTTCCCTGATATTCTAGAACCAAAGGATAAAATCATTGAAACAATCCATCAATCACCAAATAAAAACACCTAAGAATTTTGCAGTCAACTTACAGAATTAAGACATCAAGGGAAAGATGATATAAACATCCTGAAAGAAAACAATTCAAATATAAAAGATCCCCAGTCAAAATTACACAGAGCTTAGCAGCTTCTACATTAAAGGATCAAAGAATTTGTAATATGATGTTTCAGAAGGCAAATGAGTTTGAATTACAACCAAGAATCAACTACCCAGAAAAACTGAGCATGATAATTCAGTGTAAAAAATGGATATTCAATAAAGTAGAGGACTTTTAAACTTTCATAATGAAAATACCAGAGCTTAAGAAAAATTTTGACCTTCAAATATAAGACTCAAGAGAAAGATATAAATAAAAATGGAAGGAAGGAAAATGTGCTATTCAATAAGTTTAGACTGTTTATATCCCTACAGAGAAAGATGATGCTTGTTAACTCTTGAGAACTGTTTATTATGGCAATGAGAAGGAGTATACATAGGGGATTTGGGTATAAGTTGACTTTGATAAGATGATATTAAAAATTTTAAGGGTGGAGAAAAGATTATATTGGAAGAAGAGGGAATGGGGAGCCGCTCAAAGAGTTACAAAACATCAGTTGCAGTAGAAGGAAAGAAGGGAGGTGGTGAGCATTGTTTGACCTTTATTCTACTCAGGTTTTGCTCAAAAAATGGAATAATACACTCACTCAGTTGGGTATAGAAATTTATCTTACCCTTCAGGGAACTAGGAGGGGAAATAGAGAAAAAGGTAGGGAGGGATGTAGGAAGAGAAGGAATATTGAGGGAGGCAGTATTCAAAAGCAAAACTGATGAAGAGGGACAGGGTGAAAGGAAAGAGAAAAGTATAAATGGGGGAAAATAGGATAGGATTACATAGCTAGTAATAATTAACTGTGATTGTGCATGGAATGAATTCTCCCATAAAACTGAAATAGATGGCAGAGAAGATTAAAAAATAGAATCCTATAATATGTTACATACAATAATCAAATCTGAAGCAGAGATGCACATAGAGTAAAAGTAGAAGACTGGAGCAGTTTATATGATGCTTCAGATGAAGTAAAAGAGCAGGGATAGCAATACTTATCTCAGACAAAGCAAAATCAAAAATAGATCTGATTAAAAGAGATAAGGAAGGAAACTGCATCCTGCTTAAATGGTATCATAGGCAATGAAATAACACCAATACATAAACAAAAGCAATGCAACCAACATTAGAAGGAATACAGAAAACTGGGAAACAATTTTTACAGTCAATGTTTCTGTTAAGGGACTGATTTCTCAAATGGAGAGAAAACTAAGTCAAAATAAAAAAAATACAAGTTATCCCCCAATTGATAAAAGTACAAAGGATATGAAGAGGCATTTTTCGGATGAAGAAATTTAAACTATCTATACTCATACAAAAAGAGTCCTAAATAACTACTGATTAGATAAATTCAAATTAAAACAACTCTGAGGTACCACCTCATACCTATCTGATTGAGTACCATAGTAGAAAATAGAAATGATAAATGTTGGAGAATTTGAGGGAAAATTGGAACACTTTTGCATTGTTGATGGAGCTGTGAAGTTATCCAATCATTTTGGAGAACAATATAGAACTACATCCAAAAGGCTATAAAACTGGGCATAGGAGTGAAGCCAAGATGGTGAGGTAAAAGCAGGGGCTTGCTTGAGATTTACCCCCCAAACACTTCCAAAGACCTGTAAAAAAGATATTAAACAAATTCTAGAGCAGCAAAATGTACAAAATGACAGAGTGAAACAAATTTCCAACCTGACAAACTTAAAGGTCAACAGGAAAGATCTATTGCACCACACTGGGAGAGGAGCACAGAACAATGCTGGCCACACAAGCACAGACTGGGACCCCCCAGCAAACCTGGAGCAAGCCTCAAGGTATGGAAACCCTAGCAGTTGTGGCAGTTTTTAGACTTCTCCACCCCTAAATGCTAAACACAACTTAGAAGGTCAATAGGAAAAATCTGTTGGTCCGGGGTGAGAGAGAAGTCAGGTCAAATCCCAGTTCTGGTGTGGTGGAGGTAATGGCAGTGGATGTAGCATCTGCTTCTGGAGCTTAGCACTGAGGCAAGATTTTCTTGCTTTGCCCTCCTTGGATCTGGGGCACAGTCCTGGCTGGTGGTGCTGGAGTAAGGAGGAGCTCTGTACTGAATGACCTTGTTGGTGTGGTGGAATGGAAATCTTCCTCACAGTGCCAAGGCAGAAAAGAGTGCTCATGGTCACTCACAGACCAGAGCATAGCCCAGGAAAAGAGTAAACATCTCTCCTTTAATTGTACTACCTTGGAAGAAAGGACAATTTCCAAGTCCCTGGGAGTATCTCTGAAAATATCTGCACAAAAATGCATAAACTTGGCAGAGTAGACCCTCCACACCAGAAGCAGAGGCTTACTTTAAAAATGAATTGAAAATACTCAAGTAATTGCCTGGTGAAATGATAAAAGAAAGGGGAAAACTCAGACTGTAGAATATTACTTTGGAAACAGAGAAGATCAGAATATACAACCAGAGGAAGACAACAAAGCCAAAGCTCCTACATCAAAAATCCTTTTAGGAAAAATATGAATCGCTTGCAGGTCATAAAAAAGCTCAAAAAGGATTTTGAAAATCAAGTAAGAGAAGTTGAGGAAAGTGGGAAGAGAAATGAGAGCAATATTTAAAAAATCATGAAAAACAAGTCAATGGTTTGATAAAGGAGACCTCTCAAAACATTGAAGAAAATAACATCTTAAAAAATAGACTAACCAAAATGATAAAAGAAGTTCAAAATGCCAGCAAAGAGAAGAATGCCTTCAAAAATCAATATTGAACAAATGGAAAAGGAGGTTCAAAAGTTCACTAAAGAAAATTATTCCTTAAAAATTATAATGGAGGGGAATAGGCGGAGCCAAGATGGCGGTGTAGAAGCAGCAAAGCACCACAGCTCCCACACAAACACGCTAAAAAACTCATAAAATGGGACGCTAAACAGATTTTCAAGCTCCAAAACTCTCCACAAGACAGAAAGCCCTACAGGCAG
>JAQQSW010023966.1:0-10174 GCA_028646575.1 Pseudocheirus occidentalis
AAAAAAAGAGATTACTGCCTAGGTAAAGCCAAATTATTATAGAAATCAGGAATCTTAGTCATCTGAAAATGAATGAAGGACATGCTCCCTTCTTGGCTGCGTAGCTGATTCTGACATCATCTCAAAGTGAGTGTTAGAGATGCGAAAGAATAGAAAATAAAAAAGATGCATTTGTTTTAAAAGCAGAGGAAAAAATTAATTTTCCACCATAAACTCACCTTTGTTGACTTAGGTTGATGTGAAATGTCTCCTCAAGCTGGTTGTAGGGTTAACATAAGATAGATGTTGTCCCTGAACATGCCATAAACTTCAAAAAGGGCCATTGCTGAGACTTAGCAACTGACATGTGTAGCTAAAAGTGGAGGTAACACCTTCTTGTAAAATTCTGCTGTTCCACAATACAGTCATCTTCTGTTTCTCTGCAATGCAGTTTATTTTTTTAATGCAGCAAATATAAAACTTGCAGGCACAGAAAATACAAGGCCAAGCACATAAGACATAATTATTCAGCTGTTCCTCTCTTCTTTTCTCGGTATGCATTTTTCCATTTCCTCCTGCATTTTTTGTCTTTGCTCATTTGGTTTTATACTTAGAACACAAAAGCTGAACTATATCTGCTTGCAGCATATATTTTGGATGTTATATGTGTTGATAATTCTTATCAAGGAGAATAAATTCAAAGGGGTATAAACAGCCAATTAATTTGGCAGGTGAATTAGAAATATTTTCCCTAACTGGCACTCATGCAAGAATGTGTTCTGTTCTTTCTACAACACAAAACACATTCCGCCAAAACAAATCCCTCCTCACATGTTTTGTAACTAATTTATTTGAGAAATAGTTTTGAATTGCTAAACAGAACTGGGTAAAAGAACATCTGTTGCCTATGGAGGACATGGTCACAGAAGAAACACTGTAACAGGCTCAGTTAATCCTTTAAGGATTAATCCTGTTAAACAGAAGAGTGAGGAAGAGGAGGGCTCAAGGTCTCTGTAAAATATGAATATTGTAAGGAAATAATAACCCCTCCAAAAATATCTTTCAAATTATTGCAAAAAATATTTTAAATGCTAAAGAGTTCATTGAAAGAATGCTGAAAAGAAGCTGAAGAAATATGAATAAGAAACTCAAAAGATTATATCTGAAGTGCCAAAATGTGCCCTTGTTTTAGCTGCAATTTTGGTTCAAGTTTGATACCTCAACAATTGCTACTATAGGGGCAGGTAAGCAGTGCAAAAGATAGATTACTATTATATTACTATTATAACAAGTATATCAGTTACTATTATATTGCTGTTATATTTACTATTATAATTACTATTACAATTATACTAATTATAATTACTACTATAACAAGTATATCAGAATAAGTGTTAGCAGTGTTTGTATTAAAACCTTTTATGTGGTAGTCGGGATCAAGGACTAGAATCAATCAATCAAGCTTATTTTACTTATCAAGGACTTTAGGTGTATGATTCTTTGAGAGTTAGAAATTACCCCAACCACGCCATAATGCTCACTCCACTACTCTCTCTTCCCACTCTGCAGACAATTCAAAGTCTCCATACAAAAGACATTACCTTAGTAAGCACTTCAATTAGATTAAATGAGAGGAAAATAAAATTAAACAAAAGAAAGGATAAAAAGTCCCCCACCCCAGGGTAGAAGAGAGAAAGAGAGAGACAGAGACAGAGAGAGAGAGAGAGACAGAGAGAGACAGAGACAGAGACAGAGAGACAGAGACAGAGACAGAAAGACAGAGACAGACAGACAGACAGAGACAGAGAGAGAGAGAAAGAGAGAGAGAGAGTGTACTCCATTGTGAAAAAAAGATAACTTCAAGTGTTTTAAGCAAATCTCGGAATTTCTGAACTCTCAAGTCCCACCAGATTCCTGGAGGGAGAAGACGTCGGTCATTAACAACAACCCTTACAGCTAGAACAGGCCTGCACAACACTTAGCCTGTGGCTGCTTGTGGTTCACCAAAGGTTTTCGGGCAACACAGGGAAAATGTAGAGGATGTAATAAAAAGGAAAGCTATAATAAGTACTTTGTCCCTGCCCTCCTTAACCTGCCTTCCCCTAGTCACTATTGTACCCATCATATATCTTGGCTGAGGGGTTGCCGCTCTCTCCTGTTTGTCACATGACCCACGGCAACCAACATCAGTCTCCCTCTAGTCTGAGAGGATCAATTACATGATAAATAAAAATCTTAAGTAATAAGTGTAATTAATTGATATTAATTGAAATTTCCCTTTTTAAAATATTGTTTATTGGCAAAAACAGTTTAGTCATTAATTATACCTTTACTTGGAAAGTCAGCAGTGGGGCCAGCTAAGTGGAACAGTGAAGAGAGCACCAGTCCTGGAATCAGGAGGATCTGAGTTCAAATTTGGCCTCAGACACTTAACACTTTCTAACTGTGTAACCTTGAGCAAGTCACTTACCCCCAATTGCCCTGCCTTCCCCCCTCCATAAAAGAAAAAAAGAATGAGAGTTGCTAAAAGCCTATTTGCAACTTGAAGAAATTTAGCCTTTTAAAATTCTGTTCCCCTTCTACTGCCAAATTGGGCAAGTCTGAGCTACAGTTAGATTTCTTTGGCCTAAACGACTCCAGATACTTCCCACCTGCCTTACCTTTTTCTACCCTGGTCTCCCATCAGTTTTGTAGAACAAGAACTCGTCCTTCTGTTCACATCAACTTCCAACTGACCTCTACACTGTTCACACCTGATGCCTTCTGGTGCTCTGCCTCTGCCTATGGCTGTCCTCCTCCAAATGAAGGTAAATTCTGATGACGTGGAGCTGCCTAGTTAACTTGGGGTTTACTGATTAAATCTCTTTTTCAAAGACTAATCCTAAAACCTGTTTCACTCTAGAGCTCATAGGTTGGTCAACAATAAGTTGATCAAGCACCACTTAATGGGTATTTTGGGGGCCCTCTTGGTTTAAAATGAATGTAAATAGTAACTGTTTATCTTTTGGCCAGCAACTCTGAGGGTCTTCCTCTCCCAATTTATTTTTTTTATTAAAGGGACCATCCCTTGTCTCACTTCTTAAAAGAGGCCTGTTCACTGAATGGATATTACTTCACTCAAAGTGAGAACCTGAAAAGACCTTAGCCTAAAACGGTCAGAGTCTCCCATTGCATCCTGGGTGATCTCCAGTCCTCCTGATGGATATCTGGCCACTAAACCAGATGGCTTTGGGGAGAAAATGAGGCTGGTGACCTTGTATAGCCCTCCCTCTCTCAAATCAAGATGAACTGCAATTCACATCATCATCTCTCTGATGTTGTGGTCCTCTTCAAGAACAAAGGACAAACACAACCTTCCGCTAATAAAGGAACTGGAAGCAAACCCTTCCTGCTATCACCATGCCTTGCTCACTGTGTTTTATCTTCAAAAATCCATGACAATTTTGCAAATGACATCCATAACCCTCCATCTTTCATATTCACCAGAATGCCCCAGCAGACTGTATGCATTTTGGAAAGTCAATCAGGTTATGTTAGGACAGAGTGCTCATAATAACGCTAGAAAGTACTTATTATCCCTCAGCAGATATTGCATAAAATACATCCCTGAGATGGCAAACCTTCATCATACTAAATTACTAGGGCTTTAGATGGATTTAAATAAGGCTCTGATTAAAACTCTCATTGTCCAAGGAATCCTGTTTGGTCATATTTGCACCTTTTTCCTGTGACATACCTATAATGGAGTTGTCTTCGTGTCTCTCCATGGGGTTCACCAATGGTCTGGGATGTTTGGTAGACAATTATCCATTGGGAAAATATTTACTAAATACAGAGCCTAGAAAAGTTTAATTACTTATAGGTGTCTCATAGGATTTGAATCCAGGACCTCTTACTCTAGAGCCAGTGTTCTTACCCCAGTAACACATGACTTGCATCTGGTCCTGGATACTTTTTTTAAATCAAGTCGTGGTCTCTTTAAATGATGCTCTGTGATACCGTATGTATAAACTATATCATTATTCATCAATTTTCAAACTGTTCTAATCTAGCAATATTTGTCTTTAGTAATGGCATAAGGACAGAGTAGGCAGACATAATCATTGCTGGAAGGTTTCATGAGTGTGACTTTGAGCAAAAAGCAATGAAAAGGAGGAAAAATAAAATGATACAGTGTGTGGGAAAGGAATCCATGGGAAAAGTCAGGAAGATTCATCTTCCTGGGTTCAAATCTAGCCTCAGACACTTCCTAGTTATGTGACTCTGGGCAAGTCACTTATCCCTGATTACTTCCATTTCATCATCAGTAAAATCGACTTGAGAAGGAGATGGCAAATCACTCCAGTGACTTTGCCGATAAAACCCCAAATGGGGTCATGAAGGGTCAGACACAACTGAAAGCGACAAAGCAACAAACAAAATGGGGAAAGTAGTAGAAATGAGGGGGGGGTGCTTGAAAGAATAAAAAGGGATGGGAAAAATAGGCAAGATAAAGAAAATGACATGGAGGAAAAGGGAAAGTATAAATCAAAGGAAGGCAAATGGTAAGGCAAAGAGAAGGAAGCCAAGGGAAAGGCAGACACAAAGTGTGGGTAATTTGTAAAGAGAAAAGAGCAAAATAGAAGGAAGGAACTAGATAAATGAGTAGAAATACTTGATAAATATTCTACCACTTAGGTACCACTGAGATATTTACCTTGAACGATTTCAAGATGAAATTTTAAGTGTACCTGGTCAAAGCTCACATGGAGAGTGGAACAGGAAGGCATCATTAATGTTGCTAAAAATATACTCACCAGGACATTAGCAGCATAAAAGTGGTAGCTAAAGTTAATGACAAAGAAGATAGCTAGGTAGGATCCAAGGGCTAGGGTTAATCAAATGTCATGCTTCAGGGATCACCTGCAGGGATTAGAAAGACCCTTTTCACCTTCATGTACAGAAATGCTCAATTAGACAAATACAACTTCTTTGTGTCTTTTAATCCTTCCTTTTAAGTGTCAGATAATGTCACAGCTATTGACTAGAAAATGATAAACCTGGGACCTATAATCTGCCCAGTCCAGTATACACGTGAGCATCCAGTCCTCTGAAGATGACCTGTCACTAGATATAATCCTCTAATGACAGAACGTGAGCTAGAAGCTAAGTCAAGGTTATCACCAGCAAAAAGGTCCATCCAGTTTTGTGTACACAATTTGGAGAATGCCGAAATAACCTGAAATGATTTTGTGACTTTTTAGGACACCCTAATCTCTAAACAAGAGGAGAGAGAATATTGCCCGAACCTTACACCCAGATCCTACCCATTTTTCCAGAATATTCTCAATTTCTGTGTCTAGGACATGTTTGCTACCTTATATACTGCCACCCATCCTATGTACTACTCCTGTCTTTACAGGAAACATTTTCGCTCACTCCTTAACTTGATCTATATGTGTCAAGATTTTAAAACAATGACTCTGGATCAGGGCAAAGCATCCAAATTTACTTCATTCATCCTTCTTCACTTGGGCAACTCTAGAGGCTTTAGAAACTAGAATAAAGCCTAAGACATCATAGAGTCATGAATTTTAGAGCTTAGGACCTTTAGTCAAGTCTCTTCATTTTACAGATAAAGAGAGAGTGCCAAAGATGCCAGGTGTCTGGTCCGTGTTTAACTAAGTAGTGAATATTCACTTAGATCAGCCTAGTCCTAGACCCTCTGACTTCGGAGAGTCAGACTGTACCAAGGTTTCAGACTTGAGTTAGCAATTGACAAATGTACATCTGAATCGATACACAATGTACTCCAGGACATTTATATAGTTATGTGCCTTTTAGTTCTACCATACCCAAGAGGCAGGGAACCATTTAAGTGATGGTGGACAGAGATTGTTAAACTGACACCTGGATACCTCCCACTCCAAAATACATGCAAAGTTTACAGTTGTAATGTTGCCCCCTCCCAAAAAAAGTCTAATGATTTGGAATTAAGTATCACGATGACAACCAAAAATTCACTTATTCGCTCAAAAGTATATAAATATATATATATGAAGTACCTGCTATGAACAAAAATGACAATTTTCTCCAACCACGTAGTAAACAGTTAAGTGGTAAAGGAGATAGAATGTCAGGGCTGGAGTCAGAAAAACTCATCTTCCTAAGTTCAAATATGATGTCAGACACTTACTAGCTGTGTGACCCTGGGCAAGTCACTGGACCCTGTTTGCCTTAATTTCTTCATCTGTAAAATGAGCTGGAGAAGAATATGCCAAACCCCTCTAATATCTCTACCAAGAAAACCCCAAATGTAGTCACAAAGAGACAGAAACAGCTGAAAAAACTGAACAACAATACAACCACATAACATTTTCAATTAGTGGTCAATTAAATTTATGATTTCATTTTATCCTTGGAAAACCAATACAGATAAGTGAGGGAAACATCATTGTTTTGTAGGTAGAACAACTAGTACTCAGAAAGGTTCAATAATTTGCCAGGCTCTCCCAAGTCCATCAATGCTAGATACAGGATAATCACCCATGTGTGCTAATGTCAGACCAAGGCGTCATTCCACAGGATCATTATTGGTGAGTAATAATTAGGGAAGGACTAATTTTGTCTGAATCTCTAGGTTATACAACAATGGTCATATATTACTAGTTTTGCAATAAATAATAGGTTATAAGATCTTTCTATATAATGCTTTGAACTTACATGCAGACCAACTTAAGAAATATTTGTAGTGTATAAGAGCAAAGATTTGAGCTTGCACTATCAGACTCGCCACATATATAGCTCTGAAAAGCAAGTGTGTATCTATATAACTGTACCAGAATACTAATTAAGATAAAGTCTTCTGTTGGGTACCAATAAGCTCTCATTCTATTTTTGAAAAAAAAATCAATAGAGCCATTTCAATTGCTAAGTGTTAAGTGTTTTTACTACACAAAGTCAATTCCATGCAAGTTAATTAAACTCTGTTTTGAACAGCTAGAATCAAAGTCAAGAAATGCAAATGCAAAGGTACAGTAAATCAGCTACCCTGCTCATCTGCAATATTAAATTAAAAATACCTTGTACTTCAAGGCATTTCTCTGATGAGGAACTCAAGGTACTTTGCAATATTTTAAAAGTCTTCATAGTATCACTCTTAAGGAGGTAGGAAATGACAATATAGGCTTATTGAGCCTTCAGATGGCATTCGTTGGGTGGGATTATTTTTACACTAGAAGACAAAAGAACAGTTTAAAATTAATTTAGTGAAACAGAGCATAGGCTGATCTTAATGAGGATAATCACAGAGAGGTATAGGTATAAGTACAAAGGATCAAAAACATACAGAGATATAAGATGAAGAATGACTGGGTATGCGCAAATCCAGTAGAAAATATGTAAGGTGTAATACTTAAATAAATCAGTAACTAGGAGATGTTATTTTTCTTTTAAGTACAGTGTAGTATAGTGGAAAATATGTCCAATATAGAGTTAGAGGCCCTGGGTTTGAATATGAATTCTACCACTATGTGACATTCCTCAAGAATTCCTTTTTCCAAGCTTCACTTTCCTGGTCTGTTAAATAAGAGGCTTTGCACAGGTAACATCCAAAAGTCTCCCGAATCTCTAAAATTTTAATCTTATTGAGTAAGAAAATATGAAGGGGGAGGGAGGGGCTGGAGACAAGATGGCGGAGTAAAAAGCAGGAACTTGCTTGGGCTCCTGCTCCAACCACCTCCAATACCTGTGAAATATGACTGCAATCAAATTTTAAAATCACATCACAAAGTGACAGAGAAAAAAAAATCTACCACCAAAGGCAGCCTGGCAGGCCAGCAGGAAGCGTCTATACATCTGAGCACTGTCCCATGTGAGCCAGCAGGCTCACACCTGTGGCAGAGACTGACGGGAACAGACTTCAGGAGAGTGAATCACTGGCAACTGTGGCTAAACTTCTCAACCCATAAATGCCAAAGAAAAAGCAAAAGGTCAGTGGGAAATCCTGTTGCTTCTTGGTGAGAGATGAGCAAAGTTTGGCCCCTGACCCCAGAGTGGCAGAGGTGATAGCAGCTTCAACTGCTGCCACTGCTGCTGCTTCCAATTCCAGGCCTACAGATTGTAGGGGGAGCCGAGTGCTGTCCGGACAGCACTTGCAGAAATCTCTCTGCTGGCACTGAGGAAGGATTCCCTTGCTTTGACCTTCTTAGATCTGGGTCATAGTATTGGGTGGTGGTCCTAAGATGAGGAATGCTGGTGTGGCAAAGCTTGTTGAGGCTGTGAAGAGAAAGTCTTCCTCACAGTTCTGAGGCAGGTGCCTGGAAAAAAACTCTGACAATAGCTGCTCAAAACCCCCAAAATTTGGGACACAGCACTCTCTACTCTGGAAGCAGAGTTCTAATGTGGCAAAGAACTCAAAAGTCAATGAATCAACTGGCAAGATGAGCAAACAGAGAAAGCACAATCAGACTACAGAAACCTTTTGGGGGGACAAAGAGGATCAAAACATAGAACCAGAAGAAGACAACAAAGTCAAAACTCCTGCATCAACATCCTCCAAGAAAAATATGAATTGGTCGCAGGCCATGGAGGAGCTCAAGAAGGATTTTGAAAATCAAGTAAGAGAAGTAGAGGAAAATTGGGAAGAGAAATGAGAATGATGCAAGAAAATCACAAAAATGAGTCAACAGCCTGACTGAAAAAAATAGCACCTTAAAAAACAGACTAACTCAAATGGCAAAAGAGGTCCAAAAAGTTAATGAGGAGAAGAATGCCTTTAAAAGCTAAATTTGCTAGATGGAAAAGGAATTTCAAAAACTCACTGAAGAGAATAATTCCTTCAAAACTAGATTGGAGCAAATGGAAGCTAATGACTTTATGAGAAATCAAGATACTATAAAACAGATCCAAACAAATGAAAAAATAGAAGGCAAAGTGAAATATCTCATTGGAAAAACCACTGACCTGGAAAATACATCCAGGAGAGATAATTTAAAAATTGTTGAACTACCTGAAAGCCATAATCAAAAAAAGAGCCTAGACATCATCTTTCAAGAAATTCTCAAGGAAAATTGCCCTGATATTCTTGAACCAGAGGACAAAATAGAAATTGAAAGAATTCACTGATCACCTCTTGAAAAAGATCCCAAGAAGAAAACCTGACACACACAAATCCAAACCCAAGCAAATAGATCAGGTCAGTGATTAATTGCATTGCAAAATGACCCCTTTTTTATCAAAAGGTTAGTTTGCATAAAGAACTTTCTTATTTTCTGTCAACTTCTTAGTTGGATGAGTAATAGAAAGAAGGCTGGCCTTGAAATCAGAAGTCTGGGTTCAAATGTCACCTCTGAAACATATTGGCTATGTGTTCTAAAGACAATCGCTTAACTTCTCAGTGTCCCAGACAACTTCCTAGAACTATAAATTTAAGAAAACATAGTTACTTTCATTAGTAGATGGAATTCTCTTAGAAGGAAGGAAATAAGAATTATTGAATGCCTACTATGTGCTAGAGCTAGGCACTGCTTTGCTAATATTATTTCATTTAATACTGACAATTACCCTGAAGGCAAATGCTGTTATTATTCTCATTTTTCAGTTAAGGAAATGAGTCAGATAGAGGTTAAGTGACTTGCCGAGGGTCACACAGCTAATAAGTATGCAAAATCTTGTTTAAATTCAGGTCTTCCTGACTCCAAGTCTAGCAATCTAGCCACCTTGCTGCCTTGATATAGACTCTCTGGAGTAGTCTGTACTAGAACAACAAAAATCACTAGACTGGTTCCAAAAACTGTTTGATAGAACTACTGGCAAGCAAAAGTAAAACGATAAAAGGACTTGTTGGAGAAAAAATAACATGAAGGCTTCCCTGAAATGATAATGTGCAATGAGGCAATAGGAAAGAATACTTTTACTTAAGATAAAAACAGATTTATATGCAACTTTGGGAGAATACATCTCTTTTGTAAAATAAAGGAAACAAACATATGATATATGTTATATTTATGTGTGTATGTGTGTGCAAAAGTATGATATGCAAGAATCAGAAAATAAATCTTCAGCTATATTAGACAGTGATCAAGAAAGAGCCTCTACCTTTAAAGATGGATGTGAAGAAGTTGGAGATACACAAGAGGGGAACAAAACAAATTATGTAGTTGAGTCTTTCAGGAAGGAATTAAGTTAAAGAAGTATAATAGGAGAAAGAAGAGCC
>JAQQSW010023967.1:0-10174 GCA_028646575.1 Pseudocheirus occidentalis
ATTCTCTCCCAGCATCCAGAAGCCGACTGAGAATTGAGATGGAGCTTTTCTGAGACCAGAATCTGGTGAAGGCCACTCAGAAGGTCAATATTCCTTCTGGGTCTTAGGGCCAGCTGAACTGCTGGAGGAATGAAGAAGCATGACCAAGATAAAACTTTGTTTGTAGCCTGGCTGATCCTTGAATTCCAGGCAAGAGGAGTGGGGAAGAGTTTGAGATATGCTGGACCCTGTGAACTTCAGTGTGTGCCAGGGACTGCCCTGAGGACTGGACAAGGACTTGGAAGCTGTCTACCTCTCAGGACTGGATGAGAACCTGGCATCTGTCTGCTTCTGAATCCAGGTGACTGGTGGATTCAGGAGGGAGCTATGACCATGGAAGGGGATCCAGGGAATCAGAGAAACCACCCAGAGTCAAGATGAAGAAAAGGCCTCCCTTTGGAGGAAATTGACGTTTTCTGGACACCAAGGAGTGGAGGGTCTGTATGGTTTTCTAATTATTGTACTAGTGATTAATGACACTTAGTAATAGGGAATCTAGCTTAGTGACTGACTGCTAGATGAGTAACTGACTAAATTAATGGTTGCCCCATGAGTGGAAGTTTGATATATTGTGAATTGATTGAATGAGTGATTAAGTGAGAATGGTTTTCCCCTTATGGAAACCAGGTGATTCTTCTTTTGTTCCTTGTTCTAAATATTGTGGCCACTGTAGTGAAAACTGTGTGGCTATTCTAATGTTAAGCTGTTATATACACTATATTGTGATTTTCTGTGATAAGATGTATTTTTGTGAATATTAGGTTGTGATATTGTGAATGTTTGCCTTAATTTGTAAAGGAATAGATAGAGTGTTCACTATTACTGTGTAATCTGAACCTTAAAAGCTGTTCACAGTAGCATTCTTTTGGGAATCTGATGGTGCACAGCATTACACTGTTTCAATTTTCTCATTTGTAAAATGAACTGGAGAAGGAAATCATAAGCTACTCCAATATTTTTGCTAGGAAAACCTCAAACAGGGTCAAGAAGAGTCAGACATGACTAAAACCACTGAAAGACAAGCAAGCCTGTGGCAGGAACATGCTTTGTGACCTTGAGCTAGGCCCATCTATACCTTGGCTTTTTCATTTGTAATATGAAGGTGTCGAACTGGACCACAACATTGTTGAACCTGAAATCTGGATGTGACTTAAGACACTGACTGATAGAAGTTTCTTTTATACCCTATTTTTGACTTTAAGTCCACAGATGAAGAGGAATACCCCATTCCCATGACATCCCAGTCTACCTCGAAACAATTGTGGTTAGGGAGGTTTTATTCCCTGACATCAAGTCATCCATTCATTGCTCCTGGTCATGCCCTCTAGAGTGAGATAGAGCAAGGAAAAGCACTGTTCCTCATGACAACTTTTCAAATACTTAGGTATCATGTTCTTCCCCCTTCTCTGGTCTTCCCTTCTTTGGGTTGAAATGTACTCATCTTGCAAGTAATCAAATAATTTCCTTCTCCAGTTCATTTTACAAATGTGAAGACTGAGACCTTGGGGGTTTCCATGCTCCTGGTTGTTCTCAGAATGATCTCTCAATAACCATTTAGGGCAATGGTCTCTGAGGATTCTCAGTTCTAAAGGGCTATTTAATCCTATGCACAGGTAATGAAGGTAAAAGACACTACTTATATCTGTACAGGAAGAACCATTGCAAGGCTTTTCTCTCTTTGTGCTTCAACAACAGTCAGAGACAGCATTTTTTATCCTCCATGCCTGGCATTTTAAAACATCAAGCAGAGTTTGCAAAAGACCGCATGCTAGGAGGTACTTTCAAAACAATTTAGCCACTTTGAAATGCAGATTTGGTAAGTGAAAGATAAGTGAAAGCACTCCTGACATTCTGACTGAGGGGACACATGCAGGTACAATGAGCTCATTGGGAATGAGAAGGAGGGAGAGAAGGGGAGAATGATGGGAATGATTTAGAAGGAACCAGTCATAGAATGTCTGTGCATGCTCCAGATGGGGCCATTTCATCACATGTCATTGTTTGGAGAAGAAGGTTCCATACAATCTGTGGAACCTGAAAGAGAAGAGTCTAGCCCTAGCACATTTAAAGGGGAAGATCTGAAGAAAAAAATGTCTATTTTATTTTTTAAAAATCATCACCTGCCTGCATTATAGTGTTGTAAATACTTAGTTTGGCTTCCAAGAACTTCAATTCAAATCCTGACTTGGCGACTTGGTATCTGTATGATACTGAAAAAGTAATTGTCAAAGTCTGTTCTTCAACCTACCTGTCTCCTTCTGTAAAAGGAGTTGAACCAGATGATCTTTCTCTCCCTCCCTCTCTTCCCTCCTTCTGTCCCTCTCTCCACCCCCCCCGTGTATGTCTTTATCTATCTAGATATATCTATAGCTATCTATCGAGATCTTCCTATTTAGACACATCTATATTTCTATCTCTATTTAGAGATCTCTCTCATCTATCTATCTATCTATCTATCTATCTATCTATCTATCTATCTATCTCCGACTATCCATCTAGTTTATTAATTGCATGTTATCTTCCCCACTAGATTGTGAGCTATTTGAAAGTAAGGTTCATCTTTTACCTATTACATAGCAGTTGCTATCACCTCTTCCTCTGTTAATCTCATTTTCTTTTTCCTGCTTCTTTCTCTTCACTTTATTTTTCCTCTCCTTACCTTTTTTCCCTTCTTATTTTTCTTCTTTTCTCTTCCTCATTTTCACTCCCTTTCCTCCTCTTCTTCCTTCTCCTCTTTCTCCTCTTCCTCCTTTCTCCTCAAATTTCTTCCTCTTTTTCTCCTTCTCTTCTTCCTTTTCCCTCTTTCCTTTTTTCCCTCTGTCCTACTCCTGCCTCTCCTCTTTCCTGTTTCCTTCTACATAATTTTCCCTTTCCACCTCCTTCTCTTATGTTTTTTCCTCTCTCCTTTTACCAAACAACTCCTCTTCCTTTATCCTCTTCTTTCTGTTCACATTCTGTAAAAGAATAGAGGTATCCCTATCCAATTGGTATACCTCTGAAAACATTTTCTGTCTCTGGAGAGAAGTTCTAGATATGTACTCAGATGAAGAAAAAAGTGCCATTTCTCCCATATATCATGCTCCAGATAATTCTCCCCCCAAGCTTTCTTTACAAAACCTTTTCTAATATTCTTCCAAATATTTTGCTTGTTTTAGAAGAGAGGCTAAATTACACACTAATGACTTTTAACACCTTTCTTTAACACTCAATAGTATTCCTTTTTTACAAGGAGAGTTTGTGCTGAGATCAGTTCCCTGAAGAAGCATCTGGAGGCTCAAATGTTGCTAGGTGGTGAGCAGTAGCAATCACATATGACAATATGACACAAGAGGTTTTCTTCCTCTTGCTGGGAAAAGCTTCTTCAGCTCCCAGCTATCATGAAAAGGTAGGCTATATGGCTGTCAGAGGAGACCAGTGCCCCTCATGTGTGGGCTGCTCGCCCAAGTTTGGTATCCACATCAGCTGTGGCTCCATTTGAGGCTGTGGGATACACAGAGACCAAACACCCCAGGAAAGTTTTGGTAGATGGGCAAAACCAGATAGGGTAACTGACAAGCCTTAAACCTGTTAGTGAGTTGGAGGGTGTCCAAACATGTGAAGATTCCTTCTGGTGGAATGGATAGATGTGAACCATTTGTTCCAACAAGCCATGAAGGTGGCAGATGTAGGTGCTGTGGGGCACTTAGAGCTTAGTTAGACATTAAAGATGCCAAGGTCATCCACTATATCCCAAGACATCACCAGTAATCTTGACTTATTTCTTGCCACTAGACTCTGGAAGAGAAAGTGAGGCTGATAGCTTTGTGGAACTCTGACTCATTTAAATCAAATTTATGTCTGATTCAGAGACACACCACCCATATAATTTTACTATTTTTAACTATATCAAAGTCCTGTGGTGACCAGACAAGTGATCAAGCTGCAGATACAGTGGAAGCTGTAGTCACAACCCTATGCAAGGCAACCTAGGCCATAGGTCATCTTCTCGCTGCACTTAAGCAGCAGTGCTGATGGAGCTACATTGATAAGTGATAGGGACATGATCTGGGAAAAATGGGCTAAACACTTCTATAGTGTGCTCAACAGACCATCATCAATTAATGCTGAAGCCACTGACTATATACCTGAGATTGAAGTCAACCTCTCTCTAGCCAAACTTCCAACTGAAGAAGAGGTTTGGATGTCATTAGGCTCCTTTTGTATGGCGAAGTGTCTGGTGTCTATTCCAGTTGAGATTTACAAGGCCAAGGCTCTACTGCTCAAAGCAAAAATGGACAAAAATTTTCAGTGTCATATGGTAAGAGGAAACTATCCCCCAGAAGTTCCAAGACCCCTTCATCATTCATCTCTATAACGGAAAAGGAAATAGGTTGTCCTGTGACAATCACAGGGAGGGTCTTTCTTTTAATCACTGCCAGGAAGATTCTTGCCAGAGTTATCCTTAGTAGGCTGATCCTTCCCTTGAAAGATGGTCATCTTCCTGAGAGCCAGTGTGGCTTCAGAAGTGTCTGAGGAATGGCTGATATAGTTTTTGTTGCCCTGCAACTCCAGGAGAAATGTCAGGAGCCGAACAGAGGTCTGTATGATGTTCTTCAATCTAACAAAAGCCTTTGATTATTCAGTTGTGAGAGCTTGTGGAAAGTTATAGCAAAATTTAGTTATTTGATAGAATTTATCAGTATTATACATCAATTTCATAATGGCATACTTGTCTGGGTTCTGGTTAATGGACATCGGATACTCTAGCCCTTTCCTGGTCGCCAATGGAGTGAACCAGGGCTGTGTGCTTGCTCCCATGCTTTCTAGTATGATGTTTTCAGTGATCCTGTCAGATGCCTTCAATAAGGAAGACAATGATAGTAAGATCAGCTACTGCACTTACAACAAATTATTTAACTTAAAAAGGCTACAAACCAAGACTAAAGTGGAGAGATCATTGTTGTGTGATTTTGTTTTGGTTGCAGATGATCGTGCATTCAATGTAGCCTTTGAAGCTGAGATATAATGAACTATGGCTAATTCCTGATTTTGGCCTTACAATTAACATGAAGAAAACACAGGTTCTCCACCAGTCATCACCACACCATCCATAGATGGAACCATCAATTAAAGCAAATGGAGAAATGTTGAATACTATGGATAAAAGTTAATTTACCTTGGTATTATACTTTTCAGGGACGTCCACATAGATGTAGGGGTTGCCATATACATTGCCAGAGTCAGCTCAGTGTTTGGGAGGCTCCAAAGAAAAGTTTGGAACAAATACGGTATTAGATTGACCTCCAAATTGAAGGTCTTCAGTGCTATTGTGTTAACCTCACTGTTATATACCTATGAAACCTATACCAGCACTATGCCAGGAAAGTGGATCACTTCTACTTGAATTTTCTTAGGAAGATTCTGAAAATCACCTGACAAGATAAAGCAGTAGATCCTGATGTCTTTTCTTGGTCTGAATTGCCAAACATTCAAATGCTAGTACAGAGAGTGCAACTTTGATGGGCTGACTACACTGTTTGAATGTCAAATATACATTTGTCTGAAAGACTATTTTGTGGATAATTCACACAAAGCAAGTGCTCATACAAAGGTCAGATGAAGTCATATGAGGACATGCTCATGATCTCTCTAAAGAACTTTAGAATCAGTTGTGAGACATGGGACACAGTGGGGACATATTCTATTGCCAAAACAGAATTGCAGTAGCTCAAAATAAATGTGATATGTGCAAATTTAGACATTTCCACTCCAAACATTTATAAGGACTATTTGTGGCTGACCTGTGTGGTAGAGCCTTCTGGACTCCTTTTGGTCTGCTTAGCCACAGTCAGACACACTGTACCTTACATCCAATATAGTGATGCCATTTTGGTTATCTTTGAGCATGAAGGACAACAACCAACCAATCATACAGAGGCAATCAGTTCTGGAATCTCTGGGAGCCCATTCATTAGCAACTTTTGATATTTTCTTTGATTAAAGATCTATCTTTGGTTCTTATCAGATGCTGTTAATTAACTAGATCCTGCTCAAAAGTTATCTAAAATATTGCTGACACTCAGGGATGGTGAAGCAATGGTCATGCCAACCTTCACGTCTAGTCCATAAAATGGCCTTTGGCATTCCTTTCAGCTTCATGGGTCTACTTTGAAGGGGTTACCTACTTTTCCTGATCTCTCCCCACAAAGTTGTCATGATTTCTCCTGCTTCTATTTTTCCTGATCTCTGTATCTGGGCAATAAATAGAGATGAATTTATTTCATTTATATATGGGATTGGTAGAGAAATAGAGCGTAGGAGTGTAAACAAAATAACTAGGGATGTTGATAATTGCCTGGGGAGTCTTTCCTCCACTTCATCAATTAGCAGGAAAGTAGATAAATTTTTGCATGGCATTAGTGGGGGTAGGTGATTTCCTGTTGAATAACATGAGTGTATTGTTGAGAAAATTTCTTTTTTCCCTGACAAACCAATAAAAATGATTTCCAAACATACAAATTGACAAAGCTGGGAAAGAAGTTAGGTTGTCCAGACCAACTCTCCAATTTTACAGAGAAAGAACTCTGACCCAGAGAGTTGAATGATTTGCCTAAATCTACAGATACTATTCCACTGATAAAAAGTGAAGAGTCTGGACTCAAATCCACATCCTCTGACTCCAGGTTAAGTGCTATTTCAATTCTATAAGCTGTAATAGTAAGACTGAAGACTGAAGACTCCCAGGCCTTCCTGGAGAGAGGATATAATACCTTACTATCCAGTGCATGCTATAGACACAGCAGGTTTTTTCAAGCATCTGGTGGCACAGTGCATAGAGTGCTGGTTGTGGAGTTAGAAAGACGAGTTAGATCTGGCCTCAGACACTCAGTAGCTATGGAACCTTGGGCAAGTCAACCTCTGTTTGATTTGGTTTCCTCAACTGTAAAATGAAGATAATGTTAGCACCTATATCCCAAGGTTTTTGTGAACCTCAAATGACATATTTGAAAAGTACTTAGCACAGTCCTTGACACATAGTAAGTGCTATATAAATGTTAGCTGTGGTGATGATGATGATGGTGATGCTGCTGCTGCTGCTGCTGCTGCTGCTGATGATGATGATGGTGATGGTGATGGTGATGGTGATAGTGATGGAGATGATGATGGTGATGATGATGGTGGTGGTGTTGATGAAGATGGTGATGATGATGATGGTAATGATACCACCAGAGAAATCAGGAGAGCTGAGATGTGCTCTTTCATCCATCAGGGAGACCATTAGAGAGCAAACTGCTTTGCTGCTCAATAGAGAGAAAAAATGAAAGGTCAAAAAGGGTTTAGCGGCTCTTCAGAAGAGTCAGTGGTTTAAGTACTGCCAGAAAGTTTTGTTCTAGTCCATTCATAATCTAGATTACCAAGTCCAGGGTTCAGTGGGTAATGGCACTTAAAATTTCACTGATCTTCCCAGAACAGAAGTGAAAATCTAGAGGTCACTCTGTGGAGAAACAAATTATTTGGATTCCAAAGAGATCTTGTATCCTTTAGGATTTCCCTAACCTTATGCTAGATTTAAGGTTTCTGTTCCTTGCTAGTACACAGAACTAAATACCAAAGACTGGATTAAAATCTCATGTTGTGCCAGCCTTTACATTCTTTACAATTCAAACTCAAACACTTTTTTTTGCTTTCTCCCTCTCTTCCCCCCTCCCTGCCTTTCTTACTTCCTAATGTGCTTTCTTCCTTCTTCTGTTCCTTTCCTGATCTCTGTCGTGCTCTCCTTCCACCCATCATCCTTTGTCTTTCCCTGTGATTTATTTTCTTGACTAATTCCAGTTTTTATCCTAAGAAAACCTGCAGCTTCTTAAGGAACAGCAGGAATATTGTTCTTTCATGATGTACAGTTCAATCAGCAGCAGAACACCTAAGAATGCTCTAAGAAAGCCTGTTTTGATGAGATAAACCGGCCTGATTGTTGGACTCAGCAAGTCTATGCAGTTTGGATAAACATCCAGACTTAGGTTGATGGAAGGATTGACTCTCACTGAGCAGATCATAAACTATTTTAATTACATTCAAATTCTCCAATGTCCTTTTGTCCACTCTGATTCCTCTGATTTCCCCCTTCCTGTTATGGTCGGGCTGTTCTCCTATTAATCTATCCCTTAAATTCATAAGAATATTTATCCCGGCAAATAAAAACTGAGGTGTGACATCATGACTATCTTCAGATACTTAAATAGTAGTTAAATGGGAAAAATAGGTCTAGTGTTCTTTTTCTTGACTCAAGATGGTATAATCAGGAAATGGGGAGAAGATAAAGTAAAAAAAAGAAAATTTAGACTTGATGTAAAGAAGAAAAGCACACAGAAATACATGCCACAGTAGAACGTGCTTCTGGAAAAGGTAGAGTGATTTCCTTCTCCTTCCAGGTCTTAGACAAAAGTTGGATGGCTGCTTGTTGGGGATTTTGGAGGATAAAGCACTCTTCAGGCATACTAGATACCATTGAGATCTGTCAATTCTGAGATCTCCTGATTGTGAGACTGTTCCCTGGACTCTATCCTAGTACAAAGAAGCAGCCCTTCCATCATGCACCCACATTAAAATGGGGTGTCAGGATCCCTCCAGCCCATTCTGCTGTCAGTCCTCCTTGTCTAATAGAAAACTGAATTATTTTCTACAGGGCTCCCTGTTCAAAAATCAATGTTCTGCTACACTGAGCAGAGTGACAGCAGTGTAAGGGAAGCTGGGCTGATTACCTGATTCACTTGGGGCTGCTCGCCAAAGCTTTCTTTGCTCAAATGGAGAAGGGAGCAAGGAGGAGGCAAATCCACATACACTTTTTCATTTGTAGTCTTGAGCACTTTGTCTATTTCTCGGGAAAAAGGAGAGTGAAGTTGAAGCTGAAGAGGATATTAATTCAAATAAAGGGATTAAAACTGTCTCTTAATTACTTTCAGGGATGGATGATTGCAACCACATTTTAGGTTTATTGAACAGTTCAAATGATTTCTCAAGTGTTCAGTGATTGGCAAATAAAAATGCTTCCTTGGGCACTTTTACTTTATACCCTTATACCCTTTCTCATTTAAGGGATACATTTGAAATGAGTGTATAACCGAGTCTGTTAATAGGATATGTTGTGAATGTTAGTGACCATTTCGTCATTCAAGATGTAGCCTGAATTTGAACTCCAGTTTTGTTTGCAATGTAAGCTTTGTTTTGGAAATTCCATGTATGACAATTAAGGATGTTTCTTTCAAGCAGTAGGTATCGGGTCAGTCGCATCCTTGCGTTTTTTCACTTAACCTATTCCCTGCCTGAAGGACATTGTTGGCAATACAGTAATGCTGACTTGTCCCTCCCCTGTACCTTGTAACTCACTGGACATCATTGGTATCTCTGATTCCAAACCAGCTAGCATTGGCAGGAGACTATTCATGGTTAAAAAAAATGGGCTTTGTCATAAAGAGCAACTTGGGGTTATTGAAAGCACTTCACATATTATCCAAAATAATTCAGCAGCACATCCTCCTCACTCTTTAACTCTAGGCTCAGCTCATTTGTCCCTTTTCAGTGCCTGTCTCAGATACAAATACTTAATAGTAGAATGGAATATATGGCACCAAATAATGGAACTACTCACAGAAAAGTTCTCACAACAATTGCATGGTAGGTGCTATTTTTATCACCCTTTGATAGATAAAGAAACCAAGGCAGGCATGGATTAAGTGATTTCCCCAGCTAATTAAGTGATTTGTCATGCAGCTATATTAAGTAGCTGAGGTCATATTTGAACACAGCTCTTCCTGACTTCAGACCCAGGATTCTACCCCGCATGCAGTGACACAAGCCCACTAATTCAATCGATTCCCAATCTCAGTGTCAACAAATAAAAAGATAATTGAACCCCATTTATTAAGCACTTATGGCACTCCAAATATCGAGTTATGTCAGGTGTTACCAATATAGAAGTGATTCAGAGCTTCCTTCAAGGGGCACACTTTTTTTTTTTAGCATTTTTTTATTGACTTGTTTGTTTACTTTTAGGTTACAAGATTCAGTTCCAGAGTCACTTGAGTTTCAGATTTTTCTCCCCTTCCTCCCCATCCCCCACCCCCACCACAGTGGCATACAATCATGTATAGAATCGGCA
>JAQQSW010023968.1:0-10174 GCA_028646575.1 Pseudocheirus occidentalis
CTGGGTATTCTGGAACCTGGCAATAAAATTTCTAGTTTTCTTTTGGAGATACTTTTGAAGAGGTGATCGGTGAATTCATTCAAGTTCTACTTTGCCCTCTGGTTCTTAAATATCAGGGCAATTTTTTTTGCGGATTTCTTGAAGGATGCTTTCCAAGTTCTTTTTCTTGTCATAGGTTCCAGGTAGACCAATAATTTTGAAATTGTCTCTCGTGGATCAATTTTCCAGGTCAGTGGCTTTTTCAATGAGATATTTCACACTGCTTTCTATTTATTCTTTTATTTGTAACTGTTTAATAGTATCTTGGTTTTTCATAAAGTCATTAGCTTTTACTTGCTCCACTCTAATTCTGAAGAAATTATTCTCTTCAGAATGTTTTTGAGATTCTTTTTCCATCTGGGAAATTAGACTTTTTAAGGCATTCTTCTCCTCATTGGCTTTCTTGGCTTATTTTGTCATCTGAGTTGATCTATTTTTTAAAGTGTTGTTTTCTCCAGTCAGGTTGTTGACTCTCTTTTCACGATTTTCTCACAACATTCTCATTTCTCTTCCCAATTTTTCCTCCACTTCTCTTATTTGTTTTTCAAAGTATTTTGCTTTTCAGTTGATATATCGCCTCTAGGTATTCTTCAAGTGTTTTTGAAGCATTTGGTGTGGAAGTTCTGACTGTGTTGTCTTCCTCCCATTCCATGCTTTGATCCTTTTTGTCCACAAAAAAAGGATTCTAGCATTTTATTGCTGTTCTTATTTTGCTTCCTTTTCCTCATGTTGGCCAGTCAATTAATTGTTTTGTTTTGTTTTGTTTTGTTTTGTTTTTAGCTTTGTGGAACTCTGCTTCCAGGGGGGAAATCTCAGTTCCAAATCGCTGGTGTTTTCCCAGCTGCTGTAGCTATTAGGGGGCTATTGCAGCCCCCACCAGTTTGGCTTGCTGAAAGTACACCCCAGGACCACCACCCAAGGCCATGATCCATATCCAGGCAGCTCTATGCAAGATCAATTGACTCAGCCCCACTGTGGGATTTGCAGGCCAGGGGCTCTGAAGCAACCCAGTGTGGACAGATACAGATCACAGCAGTTCCTGCCCTTCCTCCCACTGCTTCCTTGCCCTGGGGGCAGATTGGCCGAATTTCTTTTACTCCCCCAAATTAAGTTTCAAAGTTTCACTTCCACTAACCACCTCTAATCCTGGTTTGCTAGATGTGAAGATTCCTCAAGGTGCAATAGATTTTCTCTGAAGTAGACTCACACTGAGGCTTGGGCCTGGCCAGGATTTCAGTCTCAGGCTGGGCTGGTCATGGCTCCTGGCCTACCGGCCTGCTGAATGAGCCCCTCCTACCATGCTGCCTTTCTCTAATCCCTATTTTTCACACATTGGTAGATGTGGAGTTGCTGGAGGTATAGTAGATCTTCCCTCTTGTGGACCACCTGTGGCTTAGCTCAGCTCCTCCTGACTACCCCGAGGCCTGGCCTGGCTGGGTTTCTGTTTCAGGGTGGGCTGGCCTCAGTTCCTGACCTGCCGTGATGAGCCCCTGCAGTTGAGCTACCTTCAGTGAGAAATGTGTTTCCTGTATTTTTGTAGTTTGAGAGTCCTAGAATTTGTCTGGGGTCATATTTTATGGGTATATATGGTGGTTGTGTGGGAGCTGTGGAGCCTTGCTGCTTCTGTACTGCCATCTTGGCTCTGCCCCCCCAAAACTATAATCCTACTTGAGTTAATTTACTTATTCATTACTTATCAATGGATATACCAGAGAACTAATTTATAGGTTTAGGAAAAAATTGCTAAAATATATTCATTTGGACAGGAAAAAAAAATAAAGGTCAAGAATATCAAATTCATTAACTTAAAAATGTGAATGAAGGTGTCTTAGAAGTTTCTCCTTTTAAAGTGTATATTTACTGTTCCCTAATCATTTTCAGTCATGTCTGACTCTTTGTGAACCCATTTGATTTTTCTTGCAAAAAATATTGGCGATAGTGTAATGATAATGGAATTCGGAGATGCCCCTGAATTGACTTAGCTTTTGGGTTGAATGTTAAGTTCCAGAGCTTGTGAATCCCACTTGCGGGATGGACTTGTTGACATGAAGAGAGAGGGCTGAACTGGGAGGAGCCAGAAGGCCAGAAGAAGAAGTACTTTTGGAGAGAGCAGTATCCAGTGTCATTGAGACTGAGTTGCTGAGAGAGACTGCAAAGAGCCCATTGGAGCTGCCTAGGACTTTTGAGGACTGTCACCTGGAGCTGCCGAGAACTGCGGAGGCATGGCTGTGATGCCAGTATTTTGTCTGTGTGTTTTGATGTTGTTTTTCCAGATTCACCTGGTGTTGGACAGTGCTGCTGTTGTAGAGGTCCTTGAACCTGTCTGTGTGTGCAGAAGCCCTGAAGAGGCATTTTATTGTTGTCCGTTCACAGAAATCCTGGAAGCAGGCCTTTCTGATACTTTCAGGGATTCTGGGTTCTGGGACTGTTCAACAGGCAGAGTGTGACTTGATGAGGACACTGGTTATGGCATTGTTATGCCTTGTCTCCCCAGGAATTGAGATCCTGAGGGTTTGCTTAGAGTGAAGATGAAAGAAGGGCCTTTCATTGGCCTTTAATGCTGAGATGTTATCTTGACCTTGTTATGGCTTAAGAGTGGATGGCCTTTTGTGTTCTCCTGTTGTCTTTTGAGAAAGTGCTTGGTGTTAAAAGATGGTTTTGTAATTACTTTGAGTCCAGTGGTGGGAAACCTTTGGCCTTTTTGTGATGATTGGAAATTGATATCCCTTTGAGAAGAGACTTTGACTGACAAAAAGAATGTACTGTTTAGGGGTGGAGTAATCTGATCTTCATTTGAGAAGAGACTTTGCCTTACCTGGATGGAATTGATAACTTCCTTGTGAAATGTATGAGTTATCCTGTATTTTGACTTTCTCTGTTCAGTGCATGTTTGCTGAATAAATGGGGTGTGCTGTGCTGGTAATCCAAACCTTGAAAGCTTCCTTTGCTTAGCATTACAGGTGGTTTGCCATTTCCTTCTCCTGCTCATTTTATACACGAGAAAATTCAGGCAGCTAAGTAACTTGCTTAGAGTCACATAATAGCTAGTTTCTGAGGTTGGAAATGAATTCAAGTGACTCCTGATTCAGCATTCTATCCACTATACCACCTACCTGTCCCTTTAAACTGTATTACAAAGTGATATTCATTAAAACAATTTACTACTATTTTAGAAATAGAATGGTAGATCTGTGGGATTGATTAACTAAAATATTTAGGAATAAATGACCATAATATTCTAGTGTTTGATGGAAAGTAGCTTGGTAGAAACCAGGGACAAACCACCATTTCACACTCTATACCAAAATAAAGTCAAAAAGGGTAAATGATTTAAACATAAGGGATGATATAAGCAAATTAGGAACTGTGGGAAGATGTCCCTGTTAGATATATCAATTAGAGTAGAATTCTTGACTGAAGAAGAAATAGAGAGTATCACAGTAAGTAAAATAGATCATTTCTATGACATGATATTAAAAAGCTCTCACAGATAGGAAACTAATTCAGCCAAAATTAAAATGAAAACAGGAAACCATGAAAATTCCTTTTAGCAAGTTTTTCTGATAAAGGCCTAATTTCTCAAATACTTAGAGAACTGAGTCATATTGAAAGGAATACAAATTATTCCCCAATTTGTAAATGTTTAATGGATATGAATAGGTAGTTTTTAGAAGAAGAAATCAAAGCTAATAATTATCACATAAAAATGTGCTAAATCACTAGTGTTTAGGGAATTGCAAGTTAAAACAACTCTGCAATACCAGTTCACAACATTTAGACTACCTAGCAGAATAGAAAAGTAAAATGTAAATGGTGGAGGGAATGTGGGAAAAATGGGACATTAATGCACTATTGGTGCAGTTGGGAGCTAATCTAACCATTCTGGATGAAACTTTGGAACTTTGCTCAAAGTGCTATAAAATTCTGTATAGCCCTTGATCAAGCAAATGGTCAAGGGCTTTACACAATTTATAGATGACTATAAATTGGGAAATGGCTGAACAGGGTGTGTTATATAATTGTAATGGAATACTATTGTGGTTTTTTTTTAATGGTAAGCAAGATGGTTTCAGAAATTTCTAGGAAGACTGGGAGAACATTGTACACAGCTAGTCAACTGTGAAAGACTTAGAAACTCTACTCAAGACAATGACACAAATTAAATGCAAATGCAAATGCAACTGGGAAATAATACATACAGGGACAGGGGCAGGGAGGAGCTCCCTGCCCTGCTAGAAAGCTAGAGAGGTGTTGGAGGAGGGAATAAAAGGGAGCAGATTGTGGGAGGGGTTTTACAGTGGGATCAATGTTCTGGGCTGGGGGATAGGGACAAAAAGGGGAGAAAATTTGTAACTGAAAACCTTGTGGAAATGAATGATGTAACCAAGAAAATAAATTAAAATTAAAAAAAAAAGACAATGACACATGTCCATTCCAAAGGAACTATGATGAAAAATGCTATCCACCTTAGAGAGAAGTGAAGTCTAATTACAAATAAAAGACACTTTTTGCTATCTTATTTTTACTTTTTTGTTTATGTTTCCTTTTTGCAAAAAATCTAATGCGGAAATATGTATTGCATGGCTTCAGATATACAATTAAGATCAAATTGCTTGCCTTCTCAATAAACGGGGATGGCTATATAGGAGAGAATGTGGAAGTCAAGATAATTAGAAATGATTTTATATTTTTTACATGTAAATGAAAATATTTAATAAAATAAAAAAATATTAAACAGATATCATCCCATTGTGTAAAATAAGGGGTTTTGCATAAATCTGCTAATAATTGCTATTTTAAAGTAATCAGTAGTGGAAAAAAGTTCTGAATTTGGAGTCAAAGATTTCAGGCTCATTTCTTTTTTTTCCACATACGATCTTGGGAAGTCAATTATCATAGCTGACTTTCACATTCTTAATATATGGAGTGATTTGGACAAGATTATTTCTAAATTTCCTCTTAGCTCCTACTCTAAAACAGTGTAATGAGGATTCATGAAACACAGATAATTCAGATTGCAAAATTCTATACTGTAAAATATGCAAAGAGGACCATATGTCCTCAAAGGGATTCCTTTGAAAAGGTAACAGAATATTATAAGGAATTTAATTATTTTAAGAGTTGTCTTTACTCTCCCTTTTATATTTTGGGGTGTTTAGCAAAGCATTGGTATTAGAGGAGTGGAAATATAATTGATAGAATTAATCTAAACATTGGAAGATTCAAAAAGATACATTTGTTTCAGTAAATCACAAAGGGACGACTGGATATGAATATATTAAAAATAATATTGGAGGGGGGGTGTGGAGCCAAGATGGAAGCATAGAAGCAGCAAGGTTCCGCAGCTCCCACACAACCACCACAAACACCCATAAAATATTACCCCAGACAAATTCTAGGACTATCAAATTCACAAAAATACAGAAAACACATCTCTCGCAAAAGGCAGTTTGGCAGCAGTGGATCATCGCAACAGGATGGGAGCCAAGGCCAGCACAGATTGAAACCAAAACTGCAGCCAGGCCCGGGGTGGTAGGAAGGAGCCGAGCCCAGTAAACATTCTACAACAGAGAAGATCTACACCCTCCAGCAACTCCACATCTACCAATGTGAGAAAAATACGGATAAGAGAAAGGCAGCTTGCCAATATGGCTAATCCCACAGGCCTGCAGGCTGGGAGCCCAGACAAGCCCAGCCTGAAAATGCCATGTGGCCAGGCTCCAGGGTGGCCGAGAGGAGCCAACCCTCCCAAGCCACAATGTGAGTCTACTTAAAGATCTAAAGCACCTCAAGCAATCTTCACATCTACTAAGCCAGAATTAGAGGTCAGTGAAAGTGAGTGAAGCTTTCAAGATAAATTTAGGGGATGAAAAGCAGTTTGGCTAATCTACTCCCAGGGCAAGGAAGCAGTGGGGGAAGGGCAGTAAGTGCTATAACAGGTGGATGTCCCCACAGGGCTGCTTCAGAGCCCATGGCCTTCGGATCCCATAGGGGCGCCAAGTGCTTTTGCGTTGAGTGGCCTGTATCTGGATCACAGTCTTGGGCAGTGGTCCTGAGGAGTGCTTTCAGCAAGCCAAAGCTTGGAGTGGGCCTACAACACCCCACTAATAGCTCTAGCAGCTGGGAAAACCCCAGCAATTTGGAACAGAGCTTTCCCCCTTGGAAGGAGAGTTTCATAAAGTTAAAAAAAACCAACCAATTAATTGACTGGCCAACATGAAGAAAAGGAAGCAAAATAAGAACAGCAATAAAACTCTAGAATCCTTTTTTTGTGGACAAAAAGAATCAAAGCATGGAAAGGGGGGAAGACAACACATTCAGAACTCCCACACCAAATGCTTCCAAGACACTCAAAGAATACCTAGAAGATACAGATAATCTGAAAAAGGACTTAGAAAACCAAATAAGACAAGTGGAGGAAAAATTGGGAAGAGAAATGAGAATGATGAAAGAAAATGAAAAGAGAGTCAACAACCTGACTGAAGAAAACAACAAGTTAAAAAATAGATTAACTCAAATGGCAAAAGAGGCTCAGAAAGCCAATGAGAAGAAGAATGCCTTAAAAAGTCGAATTTTCCAGATGGAAAAATAATCTCAAAAGCATTCTGAAGAGAATAATTCCTTCAGAATTAGAGTAGAGCAAGTGGAAGGTAATGACTTTAAGAGAAATTAAGATACTATTAAACAGTTGCAAAGAAATGAAAAAATAGAAAGCAATGAGAAATATCTCCTTGAAAAAAACACTGACCTGGAAAATAGATCCAGGAGAGACAGTTAGAAAATTGTTGGTCTACCTGAAACCCATGACCAGAAACAGAACTTGTAAAGAATTCCTTCAAGAAATCCTCAACGAAAATTGACCTGATGTTTTAGCATCAGAGGGCAAAACAGAACTTTAAAGAATCCACCAATCACCTCTACAAAAAGATCCCCAAAAGAAAACTCCTAGAAATGTTATTGCCAGGTTCCAGAATACCCAGTTAAAGGAGAAAATATTACAGGCCACCAAGAGGAAACCATTTGAATACTGTGGAAGCACTATCAGTATAACCCAGGGCCTGGCAGCTTCTACACCGAGGGACTGAAGGGCCTGGACTTTGATATTTTGAAGATTAAGGGAGCTGGGATTAAAACCAAGAATCAACTACCCAGCAATATTGAGCATATTATTTGAGGGGAAAATATGGTTATTTAGTGAGGTGGAGGACTTTCAAGCATTCTTGCTGAAAAAAACAGAACCGAACAGAAAATTTGACAATCAAACACAAGAAGCATGAGAAGGTAAACATGGGAAAGAAATCATAAGGAACTCAACAAATTTGAATTATTTACATGCTAATATGGAAAAATGATAATAGTAACTTATGAAACTTTTCTTAGTATGAGAATAGGTGAAGGGAATACAAATGGATATATATGAATACTTGCACATATGTCTACATAGGAGGCTATATATGCATATGAATACATATCTGAGCATGTGTATATATGGGTATATATAGTGCATAGGATCAACTGAATATGAAGAGATGATACTTTAAAAGGCAAATTCTGAGGTGGGAGAGGACTAGAATGAGAGGAGATGGGGAGAGACAAAATGGGGCTAATCATCCCATTTAAAAGGGGCAAGGGATAACTGTTACAACTCTACTTTCATTTACTCTAATTGAATTTGGCTTAGGGAAGAAATGGCATAAGCTCTAAAGGCGACAACATGCCACTAAAGGAGTAGTGGGTGTGGGGAGGAAAGCGGGATTATGGAGGGGAGGGCAGAGTCTGGGGGAGGGGTGCTTGATGCTCACACTTCAATAAAGGGACAGGGACAGGGTAGAGAACAGAATAAGGGGGAGAGGGATAGGAAGGAGGGAATTATGATCACTGTTACAATATGTCCACTATGAAGATGTCCTGTGTAATCACATCTACACCGCCTTTATTGAATTGTTGTCCTTCCAGCAGGGGTGGGTGACAAGGGAGTAATCGAAAGAATTTAGAATTTAAAGCTCTGCAATACAGGCAACTAGTTATTAATATATACAGGGGCTCGGTAGGGAGATTCTCCCTGCCCTACCAGAAAGTTAGAGAGCAGACCAGGGGAGGTGCTTTACAGTCAGATCGCTTTAAAATGTAATGTGCCTCAGGTCCCCTGCTGCCTTGGAACATGATTCTGTTCCTCAGATTATCTAAACCGTTGAGGCAAGAAGTGAAACTGCTTTTCATGTTTCACAGTCCCCTATTTATCAAAGATGATGCTGCCCCTCAGGATTTCCACACTCTCTCAACTAAAAGGTCTCCTTATCAACCCTGAACTATGTATGAACCCAAAAGTGAGTATATGCAATGGAGTTTTAAAATAGTATTTGGTCCTGCATCCAGTACTAGAACAGGGTCTTTTGTGACTTCTTTCTGACCTTGTTCAGGTACCTTTACCATCTTTTTCCTGAGAGCTCCTGAAGTTACTGATGCTTCTGTCACCACCTTCTGATCCCATTACTTATATTTCTTCCATGCAGCTTCCAGTACAGCCTATACCCTTATGGCACAGATATCATTTTTATGAAATTTTAACTTGCCGTATTCTGGAAACTTATCTTGCTTTGACCCTCTTTTGGTCCTGCCACTCCAGGATTTTATTTGAAGTCTTATTTAACATTGTTTGGAGGTGGTTGCTGGAAGAGGTCAGTTTCCTTTGCTCTGCCATCTTGGTTCTGACCTTCAAAGAGATCCCATATACATAATTCTTAATACAGTGATATCGGTGTCTTTGTTCTTCTATGAACCAGATACTAAATCCTCTGAATCTAGGTTCCTTTATTGGCACTTCCTATTGTGTGAATTGTTTGTTCTTCTCTCCTTCCTGGATTACTTGGCCTCTTTCATGGCCCAGTCAAAATCTGTTCTACATAAAATCTTTCCCAAGTCCTCTGTTAATCAGCTTATTTAGGGTGGAGTAAAAGTAGGAATTTGCTTGAGCTCCCCCTCCAACCACATACAATATCTGTAAAAAATGACTCTAAACAAATTTTAGTGTTATAGAACCCACAAAGTGATAGAGAGAAACAAATCTCACACTGAAGGCAGCCTGTCAGGCTGACAGGAAGGATCTATTGCACCAGGCTGGGAACAGATCACAGACACCCATAAGCTGTACCAGATCAGAGTCTGTGGCCAAAACAGACTCCAGGAGAGTGAACCAATAGTGGCTCTGGTGGTTCTCAGACTTCTCAACCCATAAATGCCAAAGAGAAAGTGAAAGGTCAGTGGTGGAACTCTGTTGCAACTGGGTGAGAGAAGAGTGTGGTCTTGCCCCTGATCACAGGGTGGCAGAGGGGGCAGCAGCTGCAACTATTTCCACTGTGTCTTCAGTTGCTCCCACAGTTTCTCCCACAGTTTCACTGTTACAATATGTCCACTATGAAGATGTCCAAAGATGTCCAAAGATATCCAAAGCTTTGGGCCCATAGATTTTGGGGCGGAGAAGTGGCTAACCAAAGGATATTTGCAGAAATCTCTTTGATGACACTGGGGCAGAAATCTCTTGTTTGCCCTGCTTGAATTTACATAAGATTATTTGGTGGCAGACCTGGGGTGAAGAGCACTAGTGTGGCAGAGCTTGTTTTAGGCTTTCAAGAGGGAGTTCTCACAATCCTGAGAGATGCCTGAAAGAATGTCTGACAATAGCTGCACAAAATGCCAGAAATTTGGGACCCAGCACTCTCCACTCTGCAATCAGAGTTCTACCACAACAAAGAGTCCGAATGTTAAATAATTGGCTAGCAAGATGAACAAAAATGAGTATGTGAAATGAAATTATAGAACTGGGGTTTTTGTTTTTTGTTTTTTTTATTTAGTTTTTATTTGTTTTCTTGTTTACATTATTCATTTTCATTACATTTTTTGAATTACACATTTTCTCCCCATCTTGCTCCTGCCCCAACCCCATAACAGCAATCCCACTGTAAAGCCCCTCCCCTGCTCTGCTCTCCTATTTTCTAGTAGGGTAGGAGGGGTCTCCCTATCCCAGCCCCTATATATCTTAATTCCTAGTTGCAGGTATTGCAGAACTTTAAATTCTAGATTCTGTCTATTCCTCCCTTGTCACCCACCCCTACTAGAAGGACACTCAGTTCAATAC
>JAQQSW010023969.1:0-10173 GCA_028646575.1 Pseudocheirus occidentalis
ATAGCTTCTACGCATTCTTAAAGTGTCTTGGAAGCATTTGGTGTAGGAATTCTGACTGTGTTGTCTTCCTCCCTTTCCATGCTTTGATCCTTTTTGTCCACAAAAACGGATTCTAGAGTTTTCTTGCTGTTCTTATTTTGCTTCCTTTTCCTCATGTTGGCCAGTCAATCAATTGGTTGGGTTTTTTTTTCAGCTTTGTGGAACTCTGCTTCCAGGGGGAAAGCTCTGTTCCAAATTGCTGGGGTTTTCCCAGCTGCCAGAACTATTAGGGAGGTGTTGCAACCCCCCCAGTTTTGGCTTGCTGAGAGCACACCCCAGGACCACCACCCAAGACCATGATCCAGATCCAGGCTGCTCAGCGCAAGAGTACTTGGCCCTAATCAATTGATTCAGCCCCTCTGTGGGGTCCGCAGGCCAGGGGCTCTGAAGCAACCCAGTTGGGGCAGCTGCCAGTTACAGCAGTTCCTACCCTTCCCCCACTACTTCCTTGCCCTGAGGGTAGATTGGCTGAACTGATTTTCATCCCCCAAATTAAGTTTCAAAGTTTCACTTTCACTGACCTTCTGTAATTCTGGCTTGCTGAGTGTGAAGATCCTTCTAGGTGCCGTAGATCTTCTCTGAAGTAGACTTATCCTTTGGCTTGGGAGGCTTGGCACCTCCTGATCACTCTGAGGCCTGGCTGCAGTTTCGGTTTTCAGGCTGGGCTGGTCTCGTCTCCTGGCCTGCAGGCCTGTGGGATGAGCCCCTCCTGCTGAGCTAACTTTCTCTAATTCTTGTTTTTCATGCCTTACTAGATTTGGAGTTTGCTGGAGGTGAGGTAGATCTTTTGTAGACTGGCTGCAGCTTGGGAGGCTTGGTACCTCCTGATTGCTCTGAGGCCTGGCCGCAGTTTTGGTTTCAGGCTGGACTGGCCTCGGCTCCCAGCCTGCGGCAGTGAGCCCCTCTTGCTGAGCTGCCTTCAGTGAGAAATGTATTTTCTGTATTTTTGTGAGTTTGAGAGTTCTAGAATTTGTTTAGGGTCATATTTTATGGGTATTTTTGGTGGCTGGGTGGAAGCTGCAGATCCTTGCTGCTTCTACGCCACCATCTTGGCCCTGCCCCCTATTCCATCTTCTCTTTCAGGATATCTCATGATTCAGAGGTTACTTCCATTTTATTGAGCAACGTCTTTACCCATTTCAGTTACAGGCCTCTTTGGCATAGCTCTATGGGTTGGTGCAGCTTGCTTCGTTTCAATTCCTGAGGCCTTTCTTATTTACTAGGGACATCACAGGAGGTATCCCTCTTGCCCTTTTCTTTGGACATTGTCTTTTGGTGTCTCCTGGGTAACACCCTTTGACTTAGCTCAGTGACTAAGGAAGTCTGAGCATTGCCCTATGGCTGAAATTGAATCTTATTACTAGTTTCAAAGCACAAAGAGAATTTCCTTTCAATTAGAACTGGCTAATGACAATTCTAAAATTTCTGTTTGTATCTTTACTCTAAGCTATCTCCTGTGTATTAATTAGTCAATTCAAAGCTTCCAACAGACTGCCTAATTACTGAGGGGAAGAGTTATGCCAGCCAATAATTTTAATTAGCTCAGATCTAATCACACTAGCATTTAGGGAACTCTCTCCCTGCCTGTCCCTTTTCTACGTATAGATCTCCCTAGACTGACTTTGTATTGGCAAGAATGGATTTTCTAAACTCATTTCATTGAGGATACCAGAAATAGGATGGATGGCAGAAGGGGCAAGATAGGCAGGTTTGTTCCTTTCTTTTACTGATTTCAGCTCCATTTAGATCCCAAACAAAATCCACCTGGTACACCAGAATCTGTCTCTAGGTGTCTCTCCCAACTAAGGGATTCTCCATTTCTGTGCAGTAAAGTTTAGAGTGGTTTCTGGCGTTCTAGTTTCTGGACAAACTCAGGCTCACAAGCAAACTCACAATGTAAAGCTTTGCCTGTAGATTCCCTATTCATCTCTGCTCAGACTGGGACCCTATGGTGGGGTTCAAGGTTTACACACACAGCAGCTTTGGGGTCCTTAATATTCAGGTCTGATGTTCTAGGAGTGGAATTTTAATGCATTTCTGCTCAACAACAAGTATTAATCCCCTGCTTACTAAGTAAGGTGCATTCTAAGGCATTAATGATGCAAAGTAAAACAATTAGGCTGCTAGGTAGCATGATGAGTAGTGTTGGACTAAGCATCAGGAAGGCTGGAGTTACTTACAATGGGCAAGGCGCTTCACCTCTCAGCAGTAAGAGAGCTTGGGCAAGCAGAGATCCCAGATGGGGAAACTGAGTCCTCAAAAGGGAAGTGATCTCAGGTGGAACCCAGATTTTGTCAGCCTCTCCCTCCTATTTCCCCTGCCTTCTTGCTCTGGCCCTGCTTCACGTGCTTGTGAGGCACTCTTGCCTTACCTCCAGCTCTTAGAATCATCGTATGGAATTAGGAAGCCCTGGATTCCAAGCCTGTCTGAATTTACCCTGGCTTGAAGATCATGGCCAAGTCATGTCACCTCTTTGGGCCGCACTTTCCTCTTCAAAATTTGGACACTGGACTCAGTGTCCCTTTATGTCCCTTCTAGCTTTAAATCTGTGACCAGATAGATGTGGCTGTGATTACAGGGAATACCCACCCACATCAGTGTGGTCACAGAATCATAATTTTAAAAACTGATTTGGAATTAAGAAATGGAATTAATTTGTGCCCAGTTTTTTAAAGCTTCATGTCTTCCCTCCACCCCCCCCCCCAGACCTCAACAAAATGTCCAATTCTCCCTGAATCAAAGCTAGTCTTAAGATATTGCTAAAGCTCTTTCAATGACCTTTCCCAACAGGATTGCCTGTGAATGAAGAATTGACTGACAGTTTCCTGGAGGAATCAAACAGGGGAGAGTGAAAAGAGGACTGTATTTGGAGCTAAAGAACCTGCCTCTAACACTCCAGCTGCCTGTGAGACCTTGGGTGGGTTGCTTTCTCTCTGGGCCTCAGTCTCGTGGGAGAAGAACCAAGAGAGAGAACAGGCTCATAGAAACCAAGAGGGAAGAGGGCCATGTTACAGTCTGCAGAGAGAGCCAGCACCAGCAGACCATTTATGTCCTAGGTAAGATCCCTAATTTAGACCTTTGGTAAGCCCGGGCCTTCCACAATACTTCTAGGCTCTGCCTTGGGGACAGAGACTCTCTTAATCCTCTACTAGGTACTCGAGTACCTAACAGGGCAGTGGATAGAGAACCAGACCTGAAGTCAGGAAGACCTGAATTCAAATCCAGCCTCAGATACTTACTGTGTGACCTTGGACAAGTCACTTAAATCAGTTTGCTTCAGTTTCCTCATCTATAAAATGAACTGCAGAGGGAAAGGGCAAAGCACTCCAATATCTTTGCCAATGAAACCCCAAATGGGGTCACAAAGAGTCAAACATGCCTGAAGTGGCTGAACAACAGCTTTCAATTTATAATACTATGATTCTGGTTTTCTTCAGAGTTTACACCTTCCACATGAAGTATTTGCTGATTCCCTCAGTAGCTAATGCCTTCCCCCTACAACTTTCTTGCATCTATTATCTTGTGTGTAAAATTTTGTGTTCATGTGTATATATGTATGAGCATATATCCATATCCGTTAGTATATGTGCATGTATGTTTGTGGATGTATTACTAAAAATAACTAGCATTTACATAGTACTTTAAGATTTCCATTTCTCCTCACAGCAGTTATGGGGGGAGGGGGCAGGTGCTATTATTACCCCCATTTTACAGTAAAGGAACTGAGGCAGGTGGTATAGACTCTGGCCTTGCCCAGTGTCACCCAGAGCTAGTATCTGAAGCAGGATTCAAACTAGGGTTTTTCTGGCTTTGGCTCTAGCGTTCTAGCCCTTGAACCATGTAGCTGCCTCCCTCTGTGCTGAAAAGAAACTCGAGCTAATGGGAATTCCCCAAGAGATCAAACAGCCAAAGAAAAGGGGATCTAGGGCAAGAATGGTCTTGGAAGGAGGGCAGGAGAGTCAGCAAAGAAGGCTGGGAGAGGAGGTTCCTCTTCCCTCTGGGCCTCGGTCTCCTCCGCTGTTAGATAATGATCCTCTCCTGAATCTCTCTGACCCACTTGTCTGTTTTCTCTGTTCTAGCTCGTGCTCCGTTTCATTTGGATTCAGTTCAGTGAACGTTTATTCGGCATCTGCTGGGTGTCAGGAGCTCTGCCAAGGGCTGGGCCGGAATAAACGAAAGGCAGCTAGCCCACTGATGCCCTCTCTGTTGCCAGAGGACTAGAGTGACACAGCCTCTCTCCCCATTGATACTTCTGGGGAGAAACGACAAACTTCTCAAAGGGGAGAGATCCAGGGGATCCAGGGAAAGTATTCTGGGAAAATATGGGGAGGGGGAGAACGACCCCTTCCTCCCCCTTTCACACACACACACACCCTCTCAGCTGGGAGTATCATGGAAGGCTTCCTGGAGAGGGTAAGATTAGAGCTGAGCCTTGAAGGCAGCAGAAAGGGGTGGGGGTGGGGGTGGGGGCGCGCCAGGAGCGTGGAGTGAATTATTTGTTCCGTCTCACTGACAACCAGAGTGTAAGGTTCCTGCAGGCAGGGGATTGCTAATTTGTGCCTCTCTTCCGCCCTTCCCCCAAAGCTAATACTACTGGCCCAGAATGAATCCTTCAGCCACTAGGAGGAAAGGAAAAGGGGCTCTGTTGCGTCGGTGGTTGCTATAGAAACAGATAGAGCTGGGGCGGGGTGAGAGGGTAGCGAGCACCGGAACCTCAAGTCATGTGATCCGAGCTGCACGCAGCATACGCGCTTCAGGACCTCGCGTAACCGAAGGAAGTTCTTAGGTGGGCTTGGAGCCGGCGCCAACGTCTCTGGGAAATGGAGTCCAGCAGCGAGGAGCGCCGAGGAGCGGAGGCTTCTGGGAAGCGTAGGCCGGTGAGGGAGCCTCCTCGGCTCCCATCCCTTTGCTACCCAGTCCCGGCCCTGGGACGTTTCCCGATTGCCATTCTCAGTTTCGCCCAGGGGAGGGCGCGCGGAGCTGGGGAGACTTTCGCGGCCTCTCTAGGTCTCCCTGGGAACCGCCCTTCCCGTCAGTGACGTCATCCTCCCTCCGCCCTCGCTCTGGAGAAGGGAGTCCAGGTAGGGCGCTGGCCTGGGCAGCTGTCCGGCGGCTGAACTCCAGGGTTGGAAAGCGTAGCCTATATCGCGTGCTGGAGTCCAGGACTGGAAGAAACTCCGGGGCGAGTCTTTGAGAACCGATTCCCTGAGGGGCCAGCCTGGCCCTAGGTCACACGGCCCTTTTAGTGTTCGGGGAGGATTCGAACCCCGATCTCCCGAGGCCGGGCCCACGTTCGCTCATTCCCTCCGAAGGGACTGCAAGTTTCTTCCCAAGAGCTCCGTGATGTTCAGACAAGGGCCACTCAGTGTAAGGCCCAGAGCTAGGGTCCTAGAGCCCTGGGGTCCCAGGGACGACCCCTTCCCCCATACTGAGAGCTGTTATTCTCGGGGCACTTGAGGGCTTCGGAGTCTGACGCTGGTGCCACTCTCCCGACGGGAAAACTGAGGCTGCAAGCGAGGCAGAGTGGCTCGCCGTGCGCGGGCGTTAGGATTTGAATTCAAGACCTGTTGACTGGAAGGTCGGAGCTCCGGCCCCGGGCGCCCTCTGTCGGGCAGGGGCAGAGCCGCAGGAGCAGAGGAAGTCCCGCCCCCTCCGGGATAGGTCACGGGAGAGGAGCAGCCCAAATCAGCCCCCGCCCCTCCCTCCGGGCCGTCAGTGACGTCAGGGGCGAGGCTTTCTGCGCCTTTTCAGGCTTTCCTGGGATTAAATGTGACTCGCGCTCAGAGTGAAAACAACAACCTTTTGCCCCTCCCTCCTGGAACTCCCCCTCCCTCTATCCCCTCCCCCTGCCGCGGCTCCCAGCCTGGGACGCGCCAGATGCCCACGCGGGGCGCGAGGCCGTGCAAGAAGGAAGCGGAGCCCTGAGAGCCTCCTCCGGCTTTGTGTTTAACATTTGGGCGGTTCACACTCAGCCCTGAAAGGAGAGACGGACGTAGAGATCTGTGCAAATCAGACACAAAGTTACCGTGTTGAGGAAACATTGTGGTTACATTTCAGTTCGGACGAAGTCATCTGTCTTTGTTACCACGTTTTCCCTTTCTCCCCTTCTTCGTAGTTCTGACAAGAGAATGATTGCGGATCACACAGAGGTTTCAGGGGGAAGGTGCCACCTGTTTCTGAGAACGTCGGCCAGATTGTCCCATCGTGCTCTCTGTGCATGACATCCACCTCCCGCTGCCACGCTTCTGCACAAGCAGGGTGTCCCCCTTTTCTGGAGCTCTGCCTGTTTTTCCTTTCAAAGCTCAGCATGAGAGCTCTCTCCTGGGGGAGTTATTTTTAATCCCGATTTTCCCCTAATTCCCCTTCTTCCAGTGGCTAGTACCCTGACATTACTTTGTAAATATTCTGTGTTTCTTTATTGGAATACAGAGTCATTAAGGAGGTCACAGCACCCAACAGTGCCAGGACCACTTAGTAAAGGCTCGTTCAATAAAGGAATGAATGACTTTTAATAAGTTAACTGCTGGCATATGAGTCCCCAGGACAACAGCCCAAGCACGGGAGCGATTGGCTAGCCTCTGCCTGAAGACCTCCAGTGGCGGGGTCCTGATCGAAATAGGGGGTTTGAGTTAAAAGATAGGGATCAATGAAGGGAAAGGTGGAGGAAGTAAGCCTTCATGTAGAGCCCACTGTGTGCCAGGCACTGTGCTAAGGGCTTTACAAATAATGTCTCATTTGAAAGGGAAAGAAGGTAGAAGTTAGAAGCACAACTTTCCGAAGTGACTCAGAGCAGGCTCCTAATCTGGAAAAAGGCCCCTCTGATGAATTACCAAGCAGGTAGGAAGTGCTTAGGCTCTGGTTATGCCTAGTACTGTGTGAACCATAGTAGATAAAAATTAACTGATGCCAAATTGGATTTTGGTCAGTTGTGGGTTATGAGGCAAATGGACAAATGTCCAGGACTAAAAAACTAGACTCCACTGGGAGGATAGGGGTTCAGGGAAGGTCCTGAGCAGCAAAGACAGCAATTTAGAGTATGTTGGCCTCAGAGAAGTCTCCCCATACACTGATGGAAAACATCCTGGCCCAGCACCTATGGAGGCTCCTAGCCCAGCTTACCCTGACATCAGATTTGTTGAAGCCTTCCCATCCTGAAAAAAAACTCTCTCTTAACCCAGTGCAATCTCTTATATGCTCTGTGTATCAGGAAAGTCTGGCTGGAGACTAAATTCTAAGCAGGCAGCTAGCGAGTGTCCTTACTTACTCCTGCTGGTTTTGGGCTTCTTGCAGACCAACCTGAGCCTCCTCTCTAATGCCCACATAGTGTTCATGTGTCCATTTGGTCCATAGCTGTTTAACAGTCCAGGGCAGCCTCTGTGGCTGCCTACTCCTGCAAAGAGTTTCTCTGACCTCTGCTCCTATGTTCCTTTGTCTGCCTGGGAGGAACAGTTCCATTTTCCAGCAGACTTTCTTATAATTCTGACCTTAGCCCAAACCAAATGAGATGAACAGAAAAGAAAGAGCTTTGTACACAAAACTATATTTTTTCTCTAAGCATATACTGCCAACGTGGTCTCTGTCTCACAGCTGTCCTGCTTGTCTTTTGTTTCCTCCTGATGGTTTCTGTCTTCCGCTCACCTCTTATGAGCTCCTTTTTCAAATCTGGGCATCCTGGGGTGGCTTCTCACTTTGCCTTTGTGACTGTACAAGAAGCACCCCAAACCAGCTAAACATGTTTCTCCTCATTGCTGTTCTGTGTCTCATCATGGCCGATTTGCTCTCCCATATGTGTCAGCCATATGTCCAATGTCCCCTTTATGCTTGAGCACAGCCCACTTGGGACAGTTTATAGCTCTCACTGACCCTTTGCCCATTTGCTTTTGGTGCTGCCTTTCCACATGCAGTTTCCACATGCCTTTCCACATGGCAGTTCTCTTCCCTGGGCTGGAAGGTATCGAGATTTGCTTTTTGCTCTGCCAAATTGCAGTCCCACACTGATCTCAGGCTTCTGCAGTTTCCAGGCACCTCTGAGATCAAATGCTGCCCCCTGGAGCTTTCTTCGGTGGTCTCAGTTTCTCCACACCAGCCCTCTGCCACTGCCACTAGGTTCTGTGGAAACAGCTCTGAATTTAAAGGTCGAACTGCCACTTATTACCTACATATGCGATTTCCAACAAGTCAGCTGCCCTCTCTGTGCCTCAGTTCACTCATCTGTCCAGTGAAGTAAAATGTAAGGTCATCGGGGGCCCATGCCCCTAGGCTAGGCGTTGTCTTTCCTCTGCCCAGCCTTCTCTGACTAGGACGAGGTTCAGTCTTTTCACCCTGTCCGCTTCCTCAGTGACAGGTCTAAGAACAAGTTCCCAGCCATCTCCTCATCTGACTTCTTGTCTCTTCAGGGCTTCTGGCACTTATCACATGATGGAGAGTGTTTTGTCTGCCTCTGTCATGCAAGGTACATGGTCAGCAGACAACCGCAGAATAAGAGGGCCCCGTGAGGGCCCAGTCCCACTGGTGGAAGCCAGTGCTTCAGTGAATCCTCGGTGGTGGTGGTGGCAGCCGTGGTGTTATTTTAGCCCATATGGTAATCAGAATGCTCTCGGCAAAACACAACGTTACCACTTAATTGCATAATAAAGCAATAATGTTAACACTTAATCACATAACAATGCAATAATGTTAATAACCCATACCTTGGGAGGAATAATAAGCACAGGGTGACTGGTGTATGTTCAGAGGGGTGGAGGGCTGTGGATGACGGCCTCAGGGAAAAAAAGGCCAAATTCACGCTTAGTGAATTCAAATGAAAAACCAAATTTAAAAAATCTTTACAATCCTGGAATTGTATTCAGGGTTCTCATGTCTCTCGCTTGATAGGACAGAGCCACAGATAGAACAGGTTTGTGGCCCCGTGAAGCAGGTTCGAGAGGACTATTCAAGGTAGGAGGCACTTGGTGGTTAGACTGTTACATTCCAGGCTCTGTCTCCAGGCTTGTCCCCCCTCAGTCATCACTCTGCATCACCCTTTCCACTGGCAACTTCTTCACCTAGAGTCTTACTGTTAATGGTCACTGACATGTCAAGTTATTATTTAAATGAACCATTGGTAAAATCAAGAAGTTTTGATGCATGCATTGCAGAATGTAATGCGTATTATAGAAGGCAGTATTCCAATAATTTCAGAGATCCAACTGTTATCATCTCTCTTTGCTTTTCTGGGAGTGGAGTGGGAGTGGGGGAGGGGGGAAGTGGGGTGTGGAGTCAACATGGGTATCCAGAATCTTAACAGTCTTTCTGTCACCCAGTCAGTGATGCAGGGATGGTGCCTCAGACTTTGACTCACAGCAGGTTGCTTCGAAGGGATTAGGAGACACTGCAAACTTTCATTGGTTCTCTTGGTCACAGCTGCATGAAGAACAAGAGAGCAGGACAGAGGATGGTGATTCCCAAGGATCACCCCTCCTTCTGCTACCCATGTCTGGGAGATTCCATTGTACCTTGATCCCGGAAGCTTCAGTGTGGATGGAGGAGCCTGCTCTTGGACAGGAAAGGCTGACCCACTTAGAGTGGGCACTTTGTTCAGAGTCTTGATCCTTCATGCTGCTTCTGTCTCATATCATGAATGGAAGTCACTCTCCTACGTCCTTGTCCTCTTCGTGTTCAAGGAAGAATAGGTGAAATCCTGCAGTAGGGATGGACCCATATATGATTTCACTGTTGTAATGTTTGCCTTCAGGAAGGAAACTCCACCAGTGGAGGCTGACACCTTCTCTGAAACTCACATTCTTGGAGAATGGCCTAGAACATTTGTGAGAGTGAGTGACAGCCACAGCCACAAAGTTAGGATGTCTTAGAGGGGAAACAAGCCCCCAGGTCATCTTGGCTCCAAGGCCAGCTCCATCTCTGCCAATCCATGCTGCCTATAACAGGCAGAGCCATCCTGGTCCATTAAACAGAGATGTACCCTTTCCTACATGTGGGCTTTGTTTTTCAACCAAATTGTTCCTGATCTCAAACTATCCTTTTTCTTGTCCAGATTTTGACTGAGGCCATCCCCTGTTCCTGGAACTTTCTTTGTTTCTCTTTCTTTCTTTCTTTCTTTCTTTCTTTCTTTCTTTCTTTCTTTCTTTCTTTCTT
>JAQQSW010023970.1:0-10173 GCA_028646575.1 Pseudocheirus occidentalis
ACAATCTGTCCACTATGAAGATGTCCTGTATAATCACACATCCATAGCCTGTATTGAACTGAGTGTGCTTCCAGTGGGGGTGGGTGACAAGGAAGGAATTGAAAGAATCTGGAATTTAAAGTTCTGCAAGACCTGCAACTAGGAATTAAGATATACAGGGGCTGGGATAGGGAGACCCTCCCTGCCCTACCAGAAAAAAGAGAGCAGAGCATTGGAGGGGCTTTACAGTGGGATTGCTGTTTTAGGGTTGGGACAGGGGCAAGATGGGGAGAAACTGTCTAATTCAAAAATGTAATGAAAATAAATAATGAAAACCAGAAAACAAACTATAACTAAATTTTTAAAAAAAGAGCTAATATTGTCTAAACACTCTTTTAAAGTGATTTTAAATTCAAAGAACTTGCAACAGTTGTATCTAAATAGATGAGAGGATTTCTTTGACTAAAGAGTGGAAATATTCAATGATCTAGCAATGAGGAGGCAAGCAGTTTGAGGTATATATAGGTATTCCTAAATCAACCAATAATACTGAAGCCTGCAGTTCAGAAGAGGTAGTCGCTCTGAATATGAGCTTTTCTCTTCATGTTTATTTTCCCCTGCCGGATACCTATATGTATGTGTCTAGTCCTCTTTTGTACGAGTTTGTAGTTTAGGTTATATACATATTGTGATATATGAATATATTTTATCTATAGGTATACATATGTTGTCTTAATGTTGATTAGATGGTTATGTTTAAGATTTAAAGGTGACATAATTGTATGTGTAGATAGACATAATTGCTTGGGTAGATAGAAGATGCAACAAATAGGAAGTTGAGAGCTAGAGGAATGAGTAGAGAAAGGATATTTTCCCTTGCACATGACTGTAGATATGTTCTAGGCAGAGTTTCCTTTAGAATTTTGAGATAAATTTAAGATATGCATTAGGTAGAGATATGTCTCTGGGAATTTAGACCTGCTAATATGAGAATAGGTTAGAGAAGCAAGCCAAACTTAGGGAGATGGAAATGTCTCACATACGTAGGTGACACATGTGAATATCTACTCAGGGTGTGATTTGACTATAAATTAATGAAGTTAATAGAACTCACCTGTAACACTCATTTCCAATGAAGACATTACCAGTTTGAGGTATACTGTTGGTATTATTTTCAGAATTTTAGAAATGAGTCAACTGAAGCTCAGAAAATTCAAGTGTTTTGTCTACAGTCACATAGTAAAATTTAAAGATTGACCCCAGGTTTATTCTTAATCACAGTAAAATTCTCTCTCCACTATATTATGCTATCTTTTAAGAATAATTATAGATAAAAAGTCAAGTAACAAGTGATTGTGACTTTGTACAGAATGGCATAACTGGGAAAGAACATAAAGGTGAGGAATTAATCATGCAGATAGATTTAGAACCCCATTCAGGTGGATATTACTAACAACTGGATCATATTACAATCACAGTACGACAGAGCTTCAGAGAAGGAAGGGATCTCTGTAAATATTAAGTTCAAAATTATATCTTTAAAAATATCTCTTGAACAAAATACCAAAAAAAGTGATGATGCAATCTTTTCTGGAAGACATAAAATGAAGGGAGACACGCTCTTTGAAGAAGTCCTTTGAAGTTTTCAATGTCTCTAAAATTTAAGAAAATTTTGCTTACATGCAATCTATATTCTCCTCTTTGTAGCTTCCACTCTTTGCTCCTTATTTTTCTCTCTAGGGTCTAATGGTGTTAGTTGATCAAATCTTCTAATTTTCATAGAGGCTCATGAAATTGTTATGATTTAAAATTTTCCATTTAGCTTGGACCTGAACATGTTTTGCAACCTGGGGCTGTAGGGGCAGGGATACTTTGAAATTAACTTGGCCATAAAGCATTAGACCCTATCAAAGTACAGAATGGGAAATATATATGAATAAACTACAGTTAATATGGAAACTACATGGATATTGGAAAGAATTGTAGTATTTATTTCAAGGAAAGATTTACATTCTTTTTATTGAATAAGTATTTTGTGATTATTTAAAAAGGCACTGGATCTAAGAGCCAATATATTTTCACAAAGAAAAGGTCAATGTAATTACACACAAATCTTGATTGTTTTTCCTTTTCTGTTCCTCTCTTTCTCTTTTTAAATTTTTTTTTACAGTATTAGCTGCAAAAAAGTCTGTATATAAATAACTATATATCTGTATATAAGTATGTATGTATATTCACACAGACACACACACAAAAATATATACATACATACATACATATACATACATACATACAAACATATATATATAGTTTGTATAAGTAGGATAATGGTATGGGCGTAATATATAGTTTTTTTAGGTTTTAAACTTTGATGGGATTTGGTAAAGATTCAGACGTTCGTATTCACAAGATGGAGAGATATGGTTTATACAGTAAAGGAAGTAGCAATATTAAAAATTGATGAGGGACAGCTAGGGGGGGCAGTGAATAGAACACCAACCCTGAATTCAGCAGGACCTGTGTTCAAATCTGACCTCAGACACTTGACACTTACTAGCTGTGTGACCTTGGTCAAGTCACTTAACTACCATTACTTTCCTTTTCCCCCTCAAGAAAAGAAAAGTTGATGGAAAATTGAAACAAAAGTGTTTTTATTAATGAATTTGTTATTGATAATGAATTGACAGGGTAGAGAACAGAATAAGGGGGGAGGTATAGGAAGGAGAGACAGATGATCACTGTCACAATAGGTCTACTATGAAGATGTCCTGTATAATCACACATCCACAGCCTGTATTGAATTGATTGTCCTTCCAGTGGGGGTGGGTGACAAGGGAGGAATCGAAAGAATCTAGAATTTAAAGTTCTGCAATACCTGAAGATAGGAATTAATATATACAGGGGCTGCGATAGGGAGACCCTCACTGCCCTGCCAGGAAGTAAGAGAGCAGAACAGGGGAGGGCCTTTACAGTGGGATTTCTGTTTTAGGGTTGGGGCAGGAGCAAGACACGGAGAAAATATGTAATTCAAAAATGTCATGAAAATGAATGATGTAAACAAGAAAACAAATAAAAAAATATTTAAAAAGGAAAAAAAGAATGATAGCATGTATTACTTCAGTCTCCATTTAAACTCTGGTCTTTCTAGATCTTTCTCTGAATGTAGACATGTCCTTCCATCCTGAGACTTGTCGAGTTGTCTTTTAACTGCATTGCTGAGAAGAGTCCAGTTTTTCAAAGTTGGTTGTCACGCTTATGATGTATCTGTGACTGTTTACAATTTTTTCCTGATTCTGCTCTTCTCACTTAGCATCAGTTCCTATAAGCCTCTCCAGGTAATTATGAAGTCCATCTCCTTCCCATTTCTTATAGCACAAGAGTATTGCATCACATTCTTATACCATAACTTGTTCAGCCATTCCCCAATTGATGGACATACCTTAAATTTCCAATTTTTTGCCACCACAAAGAGAACTGCAATAAATATTTTTTTACATATGGGACCTTTCCCCACTTCTATGATCTCTTTGGGATACAACCCCAAAAGTAGTATTACTGGATCAAAGGGTATGCAATTAATTATTTATAGCCTTTGGGCATAGCTCCAGATTGCCCTCCAGAATGGTTGTATCAGTTTACAGCTCCACCAACAATCCATTAGAGTTCCAATTTTTCTACAACCTCTCTAACATTTGTCATTTTCCTGTTTTGACATATTAGTCATTCTGACTTGTGAGATGTGGTACCTCAAAGTTGTTTTGATTTCCATTTCTTGAATCAGTAGTGATTTAGAGCATTTTCTATATGCTTAAAGGTATCTTTAATTTCTACCTCTGAAAATTACCTGTTCATATCCTTTCCCCATTTATCAACTGGAGAAATTTTATTTTTTAGCTATCTATCTCTCCTTTATATTCAACTCACACCTGTGCCCCATGTATGTATTTACTCCTTCTAATTGTTCTCATAATGTGAAAGGTCTTATAAATTACAACGATCATCTTCCCATGTAGACATTTAAACAGTGTATATGTCTTAATTCCCTTATGAATTCAGTTTTCTGTTTTACCATTCTGTTATTCTCTTGAGTGTTACATTTTAAAGTATTTTATTTTCTGTACAGTTTTGATCTTTTCATCAAAAATGCTTGAAAATCTTCTCTCTCACCAAATATCCACTTTTCCTCTAAAGGATTCCACTCAGCTTTCCTGGGCAGACGACTCTTGGTTGCAATTTTACTTCCTTAGCCCTGGAGAATATCATATTCTAATAACTCTGATGATTAAATGGAGAAGCTGCTAAATCTTGTAGTATCTTGACTGTGGCTACACCATCCTCGAATTGTTTCTTTCTGACTATTTGCAGTATTATCTCCTTAACCTGGAAACTCTAGAACTGGGCTATAATATTCTTTGGAATTTTCATTTTGGTATCTCTTTCAGGAAGTGATCAATGGGTTCTTTCATCTTCTATTTCACCCTCTGGTTCTATAATATCAGGGTGTTTTTTCTTGATAATTTATCCTTTTCCATCAGTCCAATTTTTCTGTTTAACGAATTCTTCTCCTCTGTAATTGTTGTATTTCTTCTTAGCAATTGGCTTACTCTGTTCTTAAGATATTATTTTCTTCAATATTTTTATGTCTGCTTTACCAAGTTGTTGATTCTATTCTTATGATTTTCTTGCATCAGTCTCATTTCTTGCCCCATTTTCCCCTCTATTCATCTTATTTGTTTCTCAAAAAGTTTTTGAGTTCTTCCAGGGCATGAGACCAATAAAAATTTTTCATGAAGGTTTTGGATGTAGAAGCTTTAATGTTCTTCTTTTCTTCTATAGATGTTTTCATCATCTTTTATCATCATAATAACTTCCTATCAGGGCTTTTTTCAGGTGTTTGCTCATTTTCTCTTTTTGCTACTTGATTTTTCAAACTCATTTTAAAGGTAAGGCTCAGTTTCCATGGTGGAAAGTAAACTGCCCCAAGCTTTAGTGATTTTGTGCAACTATTTACAGACGTACTTCTATAGGCCTGTAAGTTTCCATTCCTTTCAAGGTGATATGAAGTAAGGAGAGGTGTTTACTACTCTTCTGAAATGTTCTCTGATCTGTATATAATCACAAGCACTCCGTTCTGACCTGTAACTGTGAGGAGGATCACCCTTCTACTGCTACTTCAAACTCTGTTAAGGTAGTGACCCTCCTTGTCCTTGAACTGTTACCTATCACTATAACCTGGATACTAGTATAAGCAAAGTAACAGTCCTCTTTCAATAGCACCAAAGAGATGTCTGCAATATTCTGTCCAATTGTTTAATGCCCTTACCTTGTGTGACCTGAGAACTTTGGAGTTATCCAGTAAATAAAGACCCAAACAAACAATAAGTAAATAAACGAATAAACAAATAGATGAACAGATAAATGAATGAATGAGTGAATCAAGTAATTAATTAATTTCTGTGGAGCAGGGAAGGCCAAATTTCACCACATTTTACTACTCCTCTTCCCTTAAAGATTGTAAAAGTACAGATTCTCTTTAAACTTGTGTCAAATTCATTTCCCTAGTCTAAAATTCTTGCTCCCAGTCATTTTATTTGTTTGGATTCACATTTTCAGTGAAAAATTACATGTTGTTTCAGGGATTATTTTTGCTGAATGAACATGATAAGAAACAATCCTAAAGATATTGAAGTGGAATGTTATCCATTAATATCATGAAAGCAAGGGCTTCTGGGTTGAAATTGGTGACATAGCAACAATCCTGAACATCATCCTCCATATATTAATATATATTCTTTTATACCCAAGGGAACAGATATACATATTTAATGCTTTTTTAAATTATGTTATTTATCTTCTTGTTTACATCATTCATTTCCATGAGACTTTGAGTTACAAATTTTCTCCCCGTCTTTCCCCTACCCACAACCCCAAAACAGCAATCCCACTGTAAAGCCACTCCCACAATTGGCTCTCTCCTATGTCCTCCTCCGTCACCCCTCTAACTTTCTGGTAGGGTAAGCTGGGTCTTCCTAACCCAGTGTCTGTATATCTTAATTCCTAGTTGCATGTAGTTAGTAATAGTAATAGTAATAATAATAATAATAATAATAATAATAATCTATGTATTTACCCATATATACTAATTATATATGTATATGTGTGTATTTATATACATACATATATACATATATTAACATTTGATTATAGAAGTTCAATTTCTAAATTCTTTCAGTTCCTCCCTTGTCACCCACCCCCACTGGGAAAACAAGCAATTCAATAGAGGCTGTACATGTGTAATTATGCAGGACATCTCCACAGAGGACATATTGTGAGAGAGTGATTATATGTCCCTCTTTCCTATCCCAGCACCACCCTGGTTCTATTCTCTACCCTCTCCCTGTCTCTGTCCCTTTATAAAACTGTGTGCTTTCAGCAGCCCTCCACGTCACCCTGCCCTCCCCTCCATCATCCCACCTCTCATCCCCGTCTCTACTACTCTCCAGTGTGGCAAGATACCCAGTTTAAAGTTTATGGCATTCTTTCCCTAAGCCAAATTCAATGACAATAAAGTTGACCCTGTCCCTTTTGTCTTCCTGTTCTTCCCCTCCATTTTAACAGTTATCTCTTGCCTCTTCTGTATGGGATGATTAACCCCATTCTGTTTCTCCCTGTCTCCTTTCGTTCTAATCCTCTCCCACCTCAGAATTTCACCTTTTAAAGTATCATCCCTTCCTATTCAATTGATCCTGTGCCATCTGTGAACTCACATACACACATACTCAGATATGAATTCATACACATATATACGCTTCTATATAGACATATGTTTTGGTACACACACACACACATACACACACACACACACACACACACATATATATATATATATATATATAATATAATGTATATATTTGTATTCCCTTCACCTATCCTCATACGGAGAAGTTTCATAAGTTACTATTATCATTTTTTCCATATTAGCATGTAAATAGTTCAACTTTGATAAGTTCCTTACAATTTATTTTCCACATTTATCTTCTCATGATTCTTGTCTTAGAATGTCAAATTTTTTGTTCAGTTCTGTTTTTTTCTTTCAGCAAGAATTTTTGAAAGTCTTCCACCTCACTTAATGGCCATATTTTCTCCCGGAATATTATACTCAGTTTTGCTGTGTAGGTGATTCTTGGTTTTAATCATAGCTCCCTTGGCTTCCAGAATATCATATTCCAGGCAAATTCAACCTTTTAAGGCACTCTTCTACTCATTGGCTTTTTGGGCCTCTTTTTCCATTTGAGTTTATCTGTTCTTTAAGGTGTTATTTACTTCAGTCAAGTTGTTGACTCTCTTTTCATGATTTTCTTGCATCATTCTCATTTCTCTTCCCAATTTTTCCTGCCCTTCTCTTATTTGGTTTTCATAGTCATTTTTAAGCTGATCTACAGCTTGCAAGCAATCTTCATGTTTCTTAGAAGCTTTTGGTGTGGGAGTTCTGACTGTGTTGTCATCCTCTTGTTCAATGCTTTGATCCTTTTTATCTCCAAAAAAGGCTTCTAGGGTTTGGTTGCTGTTCTTACTTTGCTTTCTTTTCCTGCTCATGTTCTCAGTAAATCATCTGTCTTCTTATATCTGTGGAACTCTGCTTCCAGAAGGGAAAGCTCTGTCCCAAATTTCTGGGGTTTTCACAGCTGCTGGAGCTCTTAGGGGGCTGCTGCTGCCCCCATGAGCTTTCATTCACTGAAAATGTACCCCAGGACCACCATCCTGGACCACAATCCCAATCAATGCTGCTCAACACAAGAGCACTTAGGCTCTGAACAACTGTCCCCCCGCCTGCCCCTGCATTCTGTAGGCTGGGAGCTCTGAAGCATCTACCTGGAGGACACAAAGCCACCATTTCTGCTGCTTCCTTCCCCTATGGGTATTTAATCCAAACCACTTTTCTTCCCCAAATTTAGCTGAATTTCAATGACCTTTCACTTAGTACTCATTTTTCTGACTTGGTAAATCAGGAAACTGCCACAGCTGCCACTGATCCACTCTCCTCAAGACTCATGCCGCGGCTCCTCCTGACCACCCTGTAGAAAGTCTGCAGTTTCAGGCTGGGCTGGTTTTGGCTCCCAGCATGCTCAGATGATCCCTGCATGCTGAGCTGCCTTCAGTGAGAGATGTGCTTTCTGTATTTTTCTGAGTTTTGGAGCCCTAAACTTTGTTTAGAATCATATTTTAAGGGTATTTGAGGTGACTATATGGTAGCTAAGAAACTTTGCTGCTTTTATGCTGCCATCTTAGCTCTGCCCCCTCCATATATGTATATTTTCCAAGCTTCTTTAATTAGCATTTTTGGGGGATGTAAAACAATTATTTTCTGTATGAATACTGATCATTGTATAATGAATATAAAACTTATTATGCTACATGGTGAACAATTGAGCAACATTTTAGTACAGGGGAACAAATAACAGAAATCAGAACTGCTGATGCCAATGATAAAATATCAGTCTCACTTGAGATTGAGTGTGTTTGTACATGCGTGTGCACAAACTTGTTATTCTTATTTGTTATTCTTACTTTGAAAAGTTGTAAAGGTAAGAAATTTTGCAGGTATTTGGTTCTTAGTAACTAAGGGTTAAGTAATTCTGTGAAAGAGGTAGAGCATGTGAACTTGCTGTCCTGTGCAAGAAAGAAGCAGAAGGTATGAACTCTGTCTCCTCTGTGAACAGATGGAGTGAACTCTCTCCTGTTGCTGACATGGAAAAAAGGGGTTGGCTGAGACAGGAGGCCAGTGTGCATGCATAAGAAGAATTCCAGAGATGGGAATGTTCCTCTTGTTAGTCCCTGTCGGAGGAAGAATTGTGGAGACTGAACCTGGAAGAGAGAGGGGGGAGGGGAATTTCTCTCCCAGCAATCTGTAAGCTGAGAACTGAATTGGAGTCTTCTAGAGACAAGAATCTGGTGAAGGCTGAAGTTGCTGCCTCCTGGAAGTCTGAGATTCCTTCTGGGTTCCAGGGTCAGCCAAACTGCTGGAGAATTGAAGAAGCATGACTGAGATAACCCTTTGTTTGTTAGTGACTTGGTTGGTTATTGAGTTTCCAGCAACAGAAGTGGTGAAGGATTTTAGATATGCTGGATCCTGTGAACTTCAGTGTGTAACAAGAACTGCCTGGGGGACTGGACAAGAAATTACGAGCTGTCTGCCTCTGAATCCTGGTGGCTGTTTGGTGGATTCAGGTAGGATCTGGAACCATCAAAGGGGATCCATGGGATCTGAGAGACCAACCTGTGTCAAAATGAATGAAATGCCATCCCTTGGATGCACTATGAAATTGAAGTCTACTAGACACTGAGGGGTGGTGACTTTGTTTAATTTTCTAATGATTGTACTAAATGATTAATGATTCTTAGTGACTGATAGTTATATAAGTGACTGATTAAGTTACTCTACAATTTCCCCATGAGTAGAATATTGATTATTGTATTGTGAAATGACTAGTTGATTAAGTAAGGAGGGTTTCCCCCTTAGAGAAAGCAGATGATATTTCTTTTGTCCTTTGTTGAAATATTGTGGCCACTGTAGTGAAAACTATATGGCCATTCTAATGCTAAGCTGTTGTGAACAATATTTTGTAATTTTCTGTGATAAGATGGTAATATTATGGAAATTATATTGTAATTTTTTGTGAATGTTTGCCTTGATTTGTAATGGAATAAATGGAGTGTTCACTATACTGTGTAATCAGAACCTTAAAAGATGTTCAGAGTAGCATTTTTTTGGGAATCTGCTAGTGCATGGCATTACTAAAGTCTCATATTAATGTTAAGTACTGATGATTTTACCGGGTTCTTTAAAAAAAAGAGATGTATGTTTACTTGTAGAATCATTCAGAATTTTCAAGAAATCCACATTTATGTTAATACATAACAATGGTCTGTGAGTGACTGTAATAGTCATCAACTTCTCAGATACTCAGCACTTAGTAATTTAGGGCTAAGTATGGAAGGTGTGGACCCTGTCCATTGTTGAGAAGGCAGGAACTCACCTGTTGACATGGAAGAAGGCTGTTGGCTGAGACAGGAAGCCAGTGCTGTATATAAAGAAGAATTCTAGAGACAGAGAGACAAAATTGGAATTGGCTCTTCAGTGAAGGAAGATTCATGGAGACTGAAGCAAGCTGAGAGAGAGAGAGAGAGGGAGAG
>JAQQSW010023971.1:0-10173 GCA_028646575.1 Pseudocheirus occidentalis
GGCTTCCAAGAGAAAACCATTTGAATACTGTGGAAGCACTATCAGGATAACCCAGAATCTGGCAGCTTCTGCACTGAGGGATCGAAGGGCCTGGAATATGATATTTCAAAGATTAAGGGAGCTGGGATTAAAACCAAGAATCAACTACCCAGCAAAATTGAGCATATTATTCAAGCATATTGAGCATATTATTGAATATGGTCATTCAATGGGGTGGAGGACTTTCAAGCATTCTTGCTGAAAAAACCAGAAATGAACAGAAAATTTGACAATCAAACAAAAGAAGCAAGAGAAGGTAAACATGGGAATGAAATCATAAGGAATTTGTCAAATTTGAATTATTTACATGCCAAAATGGAAAAACGATAATAGCAACTTATAAAACTTTTCTTAGCATGAGGATAGGTGAAGGGAATACAAATGTATGTATATATGTCTATATAGACATATATATGTCTATATAGGAGGCTATATATGCATATGAATACATATCTGAGCATGTGTGTATATGTGTATATAGAGGGTATAAGATCAATTGAATATGAAGGGATGATACTTTAAGAATTGAAATTCTGAGGTGGGAGAGGACTAGAATGAGAGGAGACAGAGAGAGACAAAATGGGGTTAATCATCCCATATAGAAGAGACAAGGGATAATTATTACAACTTTACTCTCAATTACTCTTATTGAATTTGGCTTAGGAAAGGAATGACATAAACTCTAAACTGGGCATCATGCCACACAGGAGAGTAGGAGTCATGGGGATGAGAGGGGGAGATGACGGAGGGGAGGGCAGGGTCTGGGGGAGGGATGATGGAAGCACACACTTCAGTAAAGGGACAGGGACAGGGTAGAGAACAGAACAGGGGGCGGAGGGATAGGAAGGAGGGACATATGATCACTGTCACAATATGTCCACTATGAAGATGTCCTGTATAATCACACATCCACAGCCTGTATTGAATTGCTTGTCTTTCCAGTGGGGGTGGGTGACCAGGGAGGAACCAAAAGAATATAGAATTTAAAGCTCTGCAATATCTACAACTAGGAATTAAGATATACAAGGACTGGGGTAGGGAGACCCTCCCCGCCCTACCAGAAAGTTAGAGAGCAGATCGGGGGAGGGGCTACACAGTGGGATCACTGGTTTGGGGTTGGGGTAGAGGAAAGATGGGGAAAAAAATTGTAATTCAAAAATCTCATTGAAATGAATGATGTAAACAAGAAAACAAATTAAAAATTTTAGAAAAAAAGTATATCATATCATCATAAAATCTCAGAGTTGGAAAGGCTTTCTAGGTCACCTAATCCAATCAAAGTTGAAGAGAGATCCCTTCTGCAATATTCCGCACAATTCATCATATCGTTTCCACTTGAAGACTTCCAGTAATGGGGAACTCATTATTTAATTAGTCAGTCTGTTGCATTTCTGGACAGTTCTAATTGTTAGGAAGGTTTTCTTTGTACAGAGCTGAAATCTGCTTTTCTCTGATGTCCAATTCAATCAAACAAATATTTATTAATCACCCACTATTTGAAACATCTACCTATCACTTATAATCTACTCTTTGTGGCCAATCAAAACAAGTCTAATCCTTCTCTTTAAATCTTTGAAGGTCGTTATCATACCTCCCTTAAGTCTTCTCTTTCTCAAGCTGATTCCCATTTCCTTCGACAGATCTTTACATACCATGGTCTCAAATCCCATTGCTATACTAGTCAGCCTTTAGAAAAAATCCATTTAATTGATGTCCTTCCTAAAATGTGACACCCATCACTGATCAAAGTAAGGTAACAAAATCTCATGTTTGGGATAATCTCCTTTGGAATACCCTGACAAATGGTCAGAGAGACTTTGGCTGAAGAATTCTAATGAAAGTACCTCCAAACGCAAGGCAGCAGATTCCATTTTGGGGCAATTCTAATTGTTAAAAAGTTTTTCTTTGCATTGAACCTAAATTACAACATATTCCCAGTTCCTGTGTCTTCATTCTGCTCTATGGGTTCAAGGTGAACAAGTATAATCCCTTTTCTACACAACAGTCCATATAACAGCAATTGTGGCTGCCCACAGTCCACTTTTCTTGGTTAAACTTTCCCATTTCCTTCAACTAACCTTCATTTGGCATTATCCCAGGGCCTTCACTACAGATGTGATTGAATAAAGGTAAGAATATAATAATACTACTATATTACCTTCTTTGTTCTGAAGATAATACCCATATTAATACCATTAAAAGCATATGAGTGAACAGACTGTCACAATATGTCCGATGTGAAGATGTCCTGTGTAATTAATTACACATGCACAGTCTGTATTGAATTGCTTGTCCTTCTAGGGGGAGGGTGCTGTGACAAGGGAGGAACCAAAAGAATCTAGAATTTAAAGCCCTGCAATACATGCAACTAGGAATTGAGATATACAAGGGCTAGGGTAGGGAGACCCTCCCCACCCTACCAGAAAGCTAGAGAGCAGATCAGGGGAGGGGCTTTACAGTGGGATAGCTGTTTTGGGGTTGGGGTAGAAAAGACAGGGAGAAAATTTGTAACTCAAAAATCTCATGGAAATGAGTGATGTGAACAAGAAAACAAATAAAAATGTATATTAAAAGAAAAAAAGCATATGAGTTTTATGAGTTTGCCAGTCATGTCAAATTATTGACTCATGTTGTGTCTGTAGCCCACTAAACCTCCAAGATTTCAAGAATAGTTAGTTACACCTCCCCAGAACTATTTATTGTTGAGTCATGTCTGACTCTTTGTGACCCCATTAGAGATTTTCTTGGCACAGATACTGGAGTGGTTTGCCATTTCTTTCTCCAGTTCATTTTACAGATGAAGAACTGAGGAAAGCAGAGTTAACTGACTTACCAGGATCACACAACTAGTAAGTGTCTGAGGCCATATTTGAACTCAAGAAGATGAGTCTTCCTGACTCCAGGTCCAGTACTCTATGAGTTACACCATGTAGCTACACTCTCCCACCCCAATCCTATACTTAACCCAGGTATAGGACTTCATATTATTCATGACGTACGTATGTGATAGAATACCACTGTACTGTAAGACATAATGAAAGGGATGGTTTCAGAGAAATCTGGGAAGACTTCTATTAACTGATACAGAGTGAAGTGAAAAAACAAGAACAACTGTACAATAACCATGATATTTTAAAAAGAAACAGATCCTGAAAGACTTAAGAACTCTGATCAGTGTAATAACTCACTTCCTCAAGATTCATAATGAAATATGCTATCCACCTCTTCACATAGAGGTGACAGACTCAGAGTACAGATTGAGACATGTATGCATGTATACATACATATATACACACATATACATATATGTATGTGTATATGTGTATATATTAATAATATGATCAACGTAGGAATTTGCTTTGCTTGACTACACAAATTCATTATAAGGGCTTTGTTTTGAATGTACATGTTTTTATCTTTCCCTCATTTGACCATAACCTCCCTGAGAACAGGGACTTCTAACTTCACTATCTTTGTAGCCCTCAGCACCCAGCACAGACCTGGTCCACAGGAGCTGCTTATTAAGTGCTTATTTATTAGGAGATTGAACAACACTTGTTTGGAAAACTGACAGTGCTGCTTCTTTGAGACATCTCACACTCGTCTTTTTTTCTTTTTCGTTCTTTGAAACTAAAAAGGAAAGCATTTTGTTGCTTGTCATACTGATGTTAATTCCCTCATGGACAAGAGTGAAATAACAGGCAGTGTCCAGGGCACTGGGTTCCATTCAAGTCTTAGATGCCTACAAGTTGTATTATCCTGGGCAAGTCACTTAACCTCCTCAAGTCTGTTTCCTCAGCTATAAAATGAAAATATGGGATTCAATGACCTCTAAGATCCCTTCCAACTCTAAATTTATGATCCTAAAAAAGAGAAAATGCTATTCTTCCTTCCTGAATAGAGATTACTGGTCATGAGGCTGTTAGCTATTAATATTAATCATCCTTATAACTGCATGCATTTTTTTTTACATAAGATTAGTGTTTAATGACTTTGCCAAGTGTTCCTGGATACCTCAGCTTCATCCTAGAAAATCAAGTTATTTACCAATTCCAATTATGCTACAATCTAGGAGAGGTGCAGGGAATAGAGAGCCTATCTCAGAATGAGGATGTCTTGGGTTCAAGTCTCACCTTGGTACATACTGCCTGCTTGATCCTGGGCAATTCACTTAACTTCTTAGTTCCAAGGCAACTTGCTAAAAATGAAGTTTAGGTTTGAACTAGTTGAATGAATGAACAAGTAAATAAATGATAAAAACATTTATCGGTGGATTTATCATCTACCAAGCACTGTGCCAACAACAGGATACAAATACAAAAACAAAGATAGTCCTTTCTGTCAACTTTAATGGGAGAGACAATGTGCTTAGGAAACTAGTTGCCAGAGAGGGACACTTTGGTGAGAAAGCTAGAGATGGTGAGAGAAGCTATGAAGGCCTAGATTGACACATTCCATACAGAAACAACAGCAGAGCTAATTTGATCATGGCTTCTGGCTGTAGAATTGGATGGGGAAGAGGAAGAAATATGGTTTCTGCAAGGTGGCAAGGTTTTTCTTGATGTTGTGGAAGAGATGGCAGATTAAAGAGTGAAGTATGGTAGCTAAGACTTCCTCAAAATAATGATCAGGAGAGACAGTTCATGATTTTGGGGCAGAGAAAAGAAGGAGAAGAAAGAGGAAGATGAGGAAGACGAGGAGGAGGAGGAAGTAAAGTCAGGGCAGAAGTTCCGCTAAGGCTTAGTTCCTCTAAGCAAGTTGTCAAGTCTATAGAAGAGACTATGGTTGTAGAGGACTGAGATAAAGACAGTTTCCTCACAGTGGACCTCCCTATACTGACGAAATCACAGATCTAGATCCACCCCATCCAATCCCTTTCCAAAACTGCTCAACTAAAGTTTCAAAAAGACCTTTTCTTATTTTTAATAATTGACCAGATAGGAGGGGAGGAGTGGACAAAACAGTCCAGAAAACATAGTGGAAGGTGACCAGTCAGCTTGCCCACTGTAGAAATAGATTGCCCATTGAAAATTCCATAGTTTTAAGAAAAAACCGATCTGTAAATAGCGTCCCGGCATTCATGTCTATGAAATGTTTCAGTACAAAAGATTATCTCAAGTGAAAATGGACTGGAAATAGATTTCAAGTCTGCCAAACAAGAACATCAGCCCACACATATGAAATTCAAAGCACAAGACAAACAATCTACTTAATTGTCTAAAAATAGTTTTAGAACCCCAACCCCACCCCAGGAAAGATGACAACATGCCTCCCACAACAGGTCAGCAGTATCTGACATGATCTCAGAATTCAAAAAAGGGTTCACCTTTTATAAGGCTGGATGAGACACACAATTAAGTTTGTCTTTTTCCAAATGACATGACACATTTGTCTTTTGCAATAACCCTCACATCTATGGCCAGGTTTTCAGAAAGCCATTCCAAACACTAAATCTTGGATAGCCTCAGTAGGATAATTTCTACATTTCTGAATTACTCTTCCTTTAGTCTTAACAGCACATTTCCTATGTGCTTTACAAGACCCTTTCTCATTTACATCTTAATCTCTCTTTGGTTCAATTTACTTCAGTGGTGTTCTAGAGTTGTATTGTTTTCCCTTCTCGTTTACTCTGGGAAAAGCTTCCTGGTTTGAAATTATTTTCCTAATTAGTTAGGTAAGTTATTCAAAATCCTCTTGGAGGAAATTAAATTCCCCTTTAGTAAATTTGCAGCTGCAAAACTCTCTCTTAACCGAGGGGAAAGGCACAGCTGCACATACCCAGGTCCATTGGTGACGAGAAGAAATGAAGAAGTAGAGATGCAAACATTTCACTGTAAGCAATTTAGGATTTGACTATGGATGTGATGGCCAGCAGTTATAAAAAGAGTTAAAAAGATGGAGTAGCTGGGGGAGTTAACTGATAAAGAACATCTGCTATTGATCAAATTACTCTTGTTTTCCCACATGGAAAGTTTCCATTATGAGGTCACTAAGATGTGCTCTGGCTAGCATCTAAACAGCATCTGAACAGCAAGAATTCTCCCTGGGAGAGAGTTCAAAGTTCTACTATAATAGATTTAAGTAGCTATAGAAGGCAGTCATAGCCAAGCCTGTCAAACCAAAAATAGTTTGACCACAGATGACACACAACAAGACCTTACCTCCGCCATGAGCAGCCTGGTAGAAGAGCTAGAGCCCAAACCTAGGCACTCTAAGACTTAACAATGCAAAGTCTGACCTGGAACAATTCGGCAGCCCTATAATACAATTGAGGGCTCAGGGACTAGATTTAGAAGTTGCAGCCTAGTGCAAATGACTACTGAATGCAGGCGCTGCCTACTCTACCACTTCACCCATACACATGACAAAAATAATACTATAGTCCTCCATTACCATTGAACAAAGTCTTAACTAGGCTAACATGACTAGGGATTTGTCCAAGAGTATAACTTTAAAAGGTTCCACTAATAGCACTTTTATTTCTCTAAGGAAGTTTATTTGATCTTTAGTTATGTGTGTGTGATAAGCTTATAAGACAAACCAAAAGCTAGATCAACCTCCTCTTTGACCTCTCAACTAATTGCCTCAAATCTCTCCCCACTGCAATCCATCCTCTATTCAGTCACTGAAGTGATTTTCCTAAAACGCAAGTCTGATCATGTTACACCTTCTACTCGATTAAGATTAACTCGTGTCCTCCAAGAATAAATACAAAATTCTGTTTGACATTCAAAGGCCTTCATAACCTAGTGCCTCCTACCTTTTCAGTCTTCTTACGCTTTATTCCCCAACATGCTCTCCTAGGAACATCTCTCAGCTCTTGGCATTTTCTTTGATCATCCCCCTTCCCTGGAAAGCTTTCTGTCCTCTGCTCAGACCACTGACCTCCCTGACTTCCTTTAAGTTTTAAGTAAAGTTTCACCTTCTACAAAAAGCCTTCCCTAACCCCTTAATTCCAATGTTTTCCTCTTTTATTTCCTATTATCCTATATATATAGCTTTCTTTGTGTGTGTGTATGTGTGTGTGTGTATACACATATATATTGCATGTTGTTGCCGCCCGATTAGACTGTAAGTTCTTTAAGGGTAGGGGTTGACTTTTGCCTCTTTTTGTATATTCAATGCTTAAGCTCTGTGCCCCACATTTTGTAGGTATTTAATAAATGCCTTTTGAACAAATGGAAACATAGTCAGGAACCGGGCATTCTTCATCTAATGGTTTTTCTCTGTGTGAACAGTTAAACCAAACTTTAGATGGTTGTGGATTCCATTTATGAAACTCTACACTATTCTGGGATTTGATAAAATCAGCACAATGTCATCCGCAAACAGGAGCATTTTGAAGACCTCACTCTTTTTAGAAAGAGTTCTTAACCATTTTTGTGTTGTGGACACAGGAAACCATTTATACTGAAATATATAGATCCAGATCCCACTTTAAAAAAAAACAATTCTGGAAGCACTTGAAGACACAATGTCCTGTGAGTCATTCCGCAGCCTGGAAAAAAGCAGCGCTCAGCCAGGCCCTGTGCCACTGGGAGTCATCCAGGTGTACAGCATGAGATTCTACCCCTTCACAGAGAGAACCTGGCTCATCCTGAAGGTCAAGAAATCAAGCATGAGATCATCAATATTAAATTGAAAAACAAGCCTGAATGGTTCTTTAAGAAACAACCCCTTGGTCTAGTACCAGTTCTAGAGAACAGTAAGGGTCAGCTGATAGATGACTCTCCATCACTTGTGAGTACCTAGATGAAGTTTATCCTGGAAAAAAGCTGTTTCCAGAAGATCCATATGAAAAAGCTTTACAAAAGATGATTTCAGAGTTGTTTTCTAACATACCATCTTTGTCCAAAGATATTCTTTAGTAATACAAAATGGGGAAGACTGCACCGCTAAGAAGGCAGAGCTCTGTAAGGACTTCAGCAAACTGGAGGAGGTTCTTACCCAGCAGACTACTTTCCTTGGTGGAAACTCGATATCTATGATTGATTATCTCATCTGGCCCTGGTTTGAATGGTTGGACTCATATGAGATAGCTAACCACCTGGACTATACCCCTGCTCTCAAGCTGTGGGTCACTGTCATGAAGAAGGACCCCAGGAACAAAGCTTTCCTACTGATGTGAAGACATATAAAGACTTCTTTGATCCCCAATTTCAGAATAATCCTGACGCCTTTGACTATGGCCTGTGAGGTGATGCATTGGAGCACCAACTATAGAATCTATTGCTTCACCATTGGATATCTCAAATATATCCTTACAACTAAATAATGTTTGAGCTTGTCTAAGGGCTGATAATCCTTATTTTCTAAGAAGCTCTCAATAAAAATCTTAAAATGTCCTAAATTGGGCAACTAGTTGATGCAGTGAATAGAGCACCAGCCCTGGAGTCAGGAGGACCTGAGTTCAAATCCGGCTTCAGCTACTTAACACGTACTAGCTGTGTGACCTTGGGCAAGTCACTTAACCCCAATTGTCCTCCAAAAAACAAAAAAACAAAATGTCCTAAATGAAAAAAATAAACTCTGGAACCATTACTGGTGTTTCCTTTACTCAAGAGTTTGGTTTGCTTTTAATGATCTTTTCATTGACATTATTGTAGTTATTATGCATAATGTTCTCTTTTTTTTTTTTTGCTTTTTTTTTGGAGGGGGAAGGCAGGGCAATTGGGGTTAAATGACTTGTTCAAGGTCACACAGCTAGTTTTTGTGTTAAGTGCCTGAGACTGGATTTGAATTCAGGACCTCCTGACTCCAGAGTTGGTGCTCTATTCACTACGCCGCCTACCCACGCCCTATAATGTTCTTTTGGTCCTCTTTATTTCACTGTACAATGGAGTCTTGTACTTAGTTGTGTGACTGTAAAGATGTGGTCTTACTGTGGAATATCACTTGCAAAAAGCTTGCCTTGCCTGTTCTTTTCTAGTATTGTCATCAAAGATGCCTTCAATGAAGGTGTGTCCTCATGAAACGTTTACATAAATGAAAAAGTAGGTATATAGGCAAGGGTGAGCTGGTAAAATGTTTTACCACCAGCTGAGACACTTTGAAGTTTAATTTTGCATTATTAACACTTTCTCCTTCAGTTGGTCTAAAGTCAATAAAACAATAAAGCCACAATTTGTTTGCTTTCTGATGTGTAAATGCTCACCTTGAAAATTTCAACAATCATGAGCCAATATGAGAAGGCTCCAGCAAACTACAGTACAAAGATCATTCGTTATTGATGTTTTCTCAGTTACCTTTTTCTTGGGGGGAGAAGAGGGCAGAGAGAGGGTATAGAAGAAGCAACAAGATCTTGGTTTTCTTCTCCCCATGCCTCTGGTACCTTCCATTCTCTTAAATACTTTTGAGAATCAATCCCTAAATGCTCTCAGATACTTTGCCTCCATCATGGGTGTCCCCTGTATTTATTTGGTCTAGGTCTAGTTACTCTTATTTTAATTCTCTTTGGTACCATTTTCACTTTCTCCATAAGCACAACCAGGACTGTGATACTGAGTCCAAAATGTGATGTGTTAAGCCTTTGCAACACTTTTCCACCTTTTGTTGCTTCATTGTGCTTCCATTCTCATCCCTAAATACCCTCAATAAGGATTTTCTTAAGCTGGGTCTTTTGCCAAGAACTCTTTAAACATTTTTCCCCATCCCTGACTTCTGTTTTGTGAGGCAAAACTTCATAATTTTTCCACTGTCCTTCATAAGTTTTTCCAAAAATAAGTTTTATTGAAAATATTTTCACATGACAGATTTCTGGAAATACCTCCCACCTTAAGCCTGAATGCTCCCTTGTTGACAAAGTGAAACAACTGAACAAAACAACCAATGATTACACCTGGCAAGGTACACATTTTGCCCTAGTAGTGCCCTACTGCCACGTAGAGAAGAAATTTCTCTCTCACTTTTGTGAAAAGTGAGTACTTGATACTTTGGATACTCAAAGAATTTGGCTTACCTTTAACAGTCTTTTCATTTACATTATAGTGGTCATTGCATGTTGTTCAGTCATTTCAGCCATGTCTGACTGTGACCCCTATTTAGAATTTTCTTGGCAAAGACGCTGGAATGGTTTGCCATTTCCTTCTCCAGTTCATGTTACAAATGAGGAACTGAAAAAAAAAAAAAGCAAAA
>JAQQSW010023972.1:0-10172 GCA_028646575.1 Pseudocheirus occidentalis
TGATCTATCTTAAGTGCAATAATTTATTGTATATTTGTGGGTTTTTTCTGCATAGAAATTCTAATGATGCAATATTACATCATGTAACCATATAGTATTGGATTGTAGACAAGTCATTGCATACATATATTTCTTTTGATGTGATGCATGGTGGATTTTCTAACAATGTGCAACATGCTTGCCTGCCAGCAATTGCTCTTGGTGGTCTCGACTACCAATCAGTTATAACTTCCATTTTATGTGTTTATTTGGAAAATATAATCATTATGACTTTAGCTCTGTTACACAACAGATGAAACATGTACAACTGGTTTTTCAAAATTTCCTTATGTTCTTTTTTTGTGCTTTCATGGACTGCTTATTTTTATTCAATGCCCTCCAACTGCACTGGGAGCTTCTGCTGTTTACCTGGACCAGTCCAGTGCTCCCCAGGGAGCAGTATTGCCAACTTGGAGAACCTCTGTGTCCATTATTCTACCTCTCTAGTCATTAGCATACCCTAAGGTTTTTGTCCTCAGTTTTAATTCCTTCTGATTCACTGATAACATGTTATTTCAGGTCTAATTATCTCTTACCAGAATCATGGGTCAAGTCTTCTATTATGGTTATAATGAACTCCTGCTTCCCTAACATTTTGCTACCTATTGGAATTCTTTATCTTTAAGGATGGGGTACTTGGCAGGTAAGAAAAAGGGGAGGAGGAAGGTGCCAAGAATCACAGTTTTAGACCATCTCTTTTACCATCAAACTAAGGTAAAAACTGAACCAAAACTGTATTGACATTCTCTTTATAAATAGAAAACAAAGAAATTTGGGCAAAATGGAAAAGTGTCTTGAAGTTATCCTCTGAGAGGCAAAGAAAGGAGTTGGAGGTTTCATCATTTGCTTAAGGTAAAGAAAAATAATTTCATGAGACATAAGACTACCTCGTGTCATAGTGCTAACCCTGAACATATTAAAAAGAAAGATAATTACATCTAGATAATTGCAGCCTATGTATGTGCCAGTATCTGTCAGAGGATTGGAAAGAAGAGAAACTCTTTCAAAGAATGTTTCAAGATTCTCCAAGTTGTCAGCATTTTGTTTGATTTTTTTTTTACTTCAGTATGAAAATAACCAAATAAAAACAGGAAAAAAATTAGATGGGAGCATGTGATTCATGATCAAGAAATTACAGATGACAAATTATTACAGACTGATCTAAAGCTTGGTTCCTTTTTTAGCATTAATATTTTATTTCAGATGAGATTTGGATGTTTCTAGAAGTGGCGAGTACTGAATGCCATAAAATTGAGTATCCATCTTTAAAATCCATTTTCATTAAATGTCCATTTATTAGAGTTAGGTCTCACTTAGCAGGAATAGGGACTCCTCTAATTTGGGCAAATGTATTCAAATTTGTGCTAACCAAAGTTATAGTGGTCTAAAATACGGTAACTGATTTGAACCCAATGGAAATGTGTAATGCAAATTTGGATGAAAGGGGATTTATTGTTTGCATGAATCAAGGTCTACCTGTATAATTATTCTAAGGGCAAAACAGTACTTATGCAGAGATATAAACAGTAAGGACATGACTGCTTAAAGACATGATAGTCATTTCAGAATCTGAATCATATTATCAGCTGGTTTAAGCTAAGCCCAGTAATTTCAAAATGGAATATTGGAGGCAGATGAGATAACTGTACTTAATTATAGGAGTTTAAACCCAAACTGTTAAACAACAACAACAACAACAACAACAACAATAACATAGTGAACTCTAAAAAAATCAGGAATTGAACAACCATAGTGAAAGTGGGAATTGCTATTTTTTTTATGATTCTTTTTCATAGACTTCCCCTCAAGAATTTTGCAAATGAGCTTGTACTTTCACCTAATGTAGCCCTTGACTTCTGCCTCTCTCCATTTGGTAAGATGAAAAAAAGACTTTCTGACTAAGGAAGCTTCCAGGTTCTTTCAGCAATTACTTTGAAAAAAAATTAGAGAATAAATATGGACAGCTCCCAATAGCATCACTTTATAAAAGAACAAAAATAACAACAGCAACTGAAGCTAAGCCCACAGATACTTGAAAATAATATCCAGTAAAATCAAATGATAATAAATCATAAAACCCCCACAAAATGGAACTGATCTACTAGAATTTTTACAGTGACTTATTTTCTTAGACAATGATAATAGAATTATTTTAGTATTCTATAATTATATCTAATATATACTAACTATAATTATTATAAATCTATATTAAATAGTTATTAACATATCAGTTAACAATGTACTATGTAACAATATGATCAAACATGAAAATGAAAAAAATTACTAGGATTGGTGCTTAAAGGAGTTGAAAAACTAAAAATTAGTTTTTTTCATTTAAAAATCATTATAGGAATGGTCTATGAATGTATATACAAAGATAAGGGTGCAGGCAGTCTTTCACTATTTTCTATAGCAGGGAACAATGTAACAAGGAACAGTGATTCTCTGACTAGAAGTTAATTCATCAAGCTCCAAGATTCTTCCGTGGAGCTTAGTTATCATGATGAGTACATGAATGACTGAACTTGACTCAACTTGTTCTATCTCTTCCAGCTTAAACCATCTAGTCGTCTTTCAGGTCATCAGGGCCAACCAAACCCAAGCATTTTATCATTTTTCTTGCATGTCCACACATAATTCTCACTTTCTACCTCTTGTTCTTTTTCTGTGACAAAGATAACATTGATATCACCTTTGCTTCTGGAGAGGACATGACAATCTATTGCCCTAAGATTCTACTCAAGGAGGGAATGAGGCACAGTGCTAAGCACTTAACAAATGTCATATCATTTTGATCTGCACATCCACCCTGCTAGGTAGGTGCTGTTACTATCCCTGTTTTACAGGGAAGGAAACTGAGGCAAGCAGAATTTAAATAAATTGCACTGGATCACACAGCTAGTGTCTGAGGGCATATTTGAACTCAACTTTTCCTCATTCTAGGGCAGCAGTTCTCAACCTGTGGGTCCTGACTCCTTTGGGGGTTGAACAACCCTTTCACAGTGGATTCAGGGAATCACCTAAGTACATAGGAAAACACATATTTCTGACGGTCTTAGGAACTGAGACACCGCTCCTCTATCCGTCTCCAGGTGAGTCTGCCCACATGCAGATATGCCCACATACAAGTATTAAAGGGTTGGAGCATTAGGAAGATTGAGAACCACTGCCCCAGAGTCTAGACCAAGTAGTCTATCCACTGCACCATTACCTAAGTGACCAGGTACACTAAAACTTCTTTCTCTAATCACTACAACCCAATGTGTATTGTGTATTCTCTGATTAATATTATAAACTTCTTTAGGACAGGAACTTTCTCATTTTTATATTTGTATCTCAAAAACGTAGCTGATTTCTTCAGACTCAATAAATATTGACTAGTGGATGTAGAGGATGATTCTACTATATTTATTATTCATAGGATTCTTATAAAAAAGTGTTTGACTCGGGAAACATAATACAGCTCTCTTCAAATGACTTACTCAGATATAGGAACGTATCAAAATATGTGACAGGCAAAATCATATGAGCATCTAAAAAAGATAAGACTCTGGAGATAACTTTGCCTTATTAATCTACTATATGACTGTGAACCTGTGAACACCATGTTCTTAGAAGACTCAAAATATCTCCAGCAGCTAGTATAGGATTTTGCCTGTAACAGGTGAATAATTAATGTTTAGTATATTGACTTGCCAACTTACCATAAGTTTCAAGCTATGTTTCTACAATGAGCATGAAAATGGACATGATGGAACAATTCTGTAGGTAAGTAATTCTGAGGATGGTCTTTAAACAGTTTTTAGACGGTATCTTCATGTCTCTTTCAGACTGGTAGTGCGGTCAGTCACTCATGGGTCAGCTCTACTGCTGATTATCACAGATCTCAGGTGGTTCATGACTCCCTAGTCAACCTTGGGGCCATTTGCTCCCAGGGTCTCATAATACTGGTGCTATATTTACTACACATGCCCAGTTGACTAGACCTAATGTAGTTCAGAACTCCAAAGCTCAAGCAATAGCTGGCATTATGGAAGTGGGCCACAACATATAGCCTTTCCTGTTCATATTAATAATGTAGAAATTGTTGCATAGTCATATTGGTTGTTGGACAGCAATATAAAATGGAGACTGGTTTTGCCAAATTCCACTCACTGTTTCTTTGTGATATGTCCATTTATTTGACTTCATAATTATTATTTTATGTTTTTAATACTCATGTGGTTCAGCACTGGGGTAGGGAGATCCATCTTGCCCTACCAGAAAGGCAGAGGGGTGATGGGGGAGGACATAGGAGAGAGCAGATTAGGGGAGGGGTTATACAGTGGGCTGGCTGTTTTGAGGTGTTTGGTAGGGGAAATACGGGGAGAATATTTGTAACTTAAAATCTCATAGAAATGAATGATGTAAACTAAAAATAAACAAAAATTAATAAAAATTCACATATGGTTCCATAATACTGTCCTCATCCTATGCTTGAGGAAATTCTGGACATGATAAATTGACCTGATTTTTTAAAGAGAAAGGATAGTAGGATGATATTAATGATGAAAAAAATACTTTATGTTTTAAGGAAAAGCTCTGGTAATACTAAGTTGGAAACTATTTGAAAAAAGTATTTTTGTGCTTTTTAAAACGTAGCTACAGAGAAGAGTACATTTAAAAAAAATCTAAGAGAAATGATTGATTGGTGGTGCTTTAGTCTTCTTGTAAGGGTTTAGCTAATTATGTAAATGAATGATGAATTAATCCCCCCAAACATGAATTTCCATCCAGTAATTGGAACCTGGTTGCTTTAACATATCCATCTTTCATTTGCTTGTATGCATTTCCTTTGTTTTTATAAAAAAAAATCAGGAAGGAATAATTTTCTTGTTAGCATCAGAATATAATATTCTTAGGTTATTTTAGGAATAATTTCTTTATTATCCTATTATTTGGTGAATTTGCTTAATTAGCAAGACTATCTTGTCTTAAGTCCCATGAATTTGAGTTTAGAAACAGCAATAATAAGTAGACACAGAAAGATATTTCTTGGCCAAAGTAAAATATAACATAATATCATACAGGCTATGTAGGTGACCATCCTGGGTGTGCATGTGTGGGGGTGGGGCAGCGTAAGTTGTGTTTAACCAGTTGGTTTCCACTCTTTCCTACCTTCCCTCATTGTTTAATGTAGTAACAGAGACTAGGAGGGGACAGAAGTCAGTTAGTCAGAGTATTTCCTCCCTGTCCTCATCAAAAAACACTTTTAAAAGTCTCATTAGGGTTTGGCTGCCGACACTACTTCACTTTAGAGGAAAAATGTCCTCAATTCAGTTAGATTCAAATAGCTTACAATATTCACTTTAATGAAATAAATATTAAGTAGATCTCTAAGTAAAGTATGCTGGCCTTGGCAAAGGAGGAAGATACCAAATCTAGATATATCCTAGTCCCTGCCCTCAGGTGGTCTACAGAGCAGTGGGAGATATGATGTATTGATTTATACTTCACTACTTCAGGGTTTGTGATTTCATTGGCTTGATTTTCTTTGAATTTACCTGAGTTGGAAAACTACAATTATTTTTTTTAAGTGGGACATACATTTAAAGTCTTTCTAATGTGGAGGCAGGGCGATTTCCCAGACTGCTCTTATGGCATCATGTATGATAACTTAGCATAATTTTAAAACCACAGAGAGGTGCTCAGATAGAATTTGATAAGAGGTAAAACACATGCAACATAACATTTGATTCTATAATTCTAGAATATGGGTGCTTTGAATGAAGAAAGAGGATCCCCTAACAAGTGATCATGATATAATTATTTTTTTATGGGACATGTTTTATTAAAATTTTGTTTCTTAGCAGGTTAAAGGTGACAGTGCATTATTGTTTGTATTTTAATTTAAAAATATTTTGAGAATGAGTCTCCCTAGTTTAACCAGCCTGAAAGCGAAGCAGCCATATTCTACTACTGTTTTCCACATAACAGAATTCATGACCTGCTGTTTCTGACCAGGGCCAATTCATCCCTCTGGAGGCAACCGGGAGGGTCCCTGACTCCCGGTGACTCAGTATATTGATGTCAGACTCAGTGCATACATTTCACTTTTAGCCATATTGTAGTTCAGAACTTCCAAACTCGAGATTCATCAGCTTCACCCATCCCAGTAGAAGAGGGCATAGGTGTTGACCACCATTCCCGACTGCTAGCTTGTTTTGAAATGAAAGCCATAAATGATGGTATCACTATATTTTTGTAAATAACAAAAGAATTAATGTTTCCAATAAGGGGTGAGTATTTTTTAATTCCACCTGAACCATGAATAAAGCAATATGCTATTTTCTGTTTGTAGAATAATCTAAAGATAGCTTTGAGAATGAATTAGACTCTTGTACTTGTTGCAATTTTATCACAAGGATGAGTTATCACATTATTTTATGCCTGATGTTTTGTGGTTCTCATTACATTTTCCCATTCCCCTGTCAAAGATTGTAATGAGACCCAAAAAAGGCACAAAATCAATCCATTTTCTTGACAAAGATCATAGAATAATTAATTTAAGAACAATGACAAACAGGATAGTTTACCATTTTAATCAGTTTTGCTTAGGATATTAAAAAGAGAATAAAAGCTAAGGACTGTTAAATAGTTTCCTAAAGGATATGGGCATTTTCAGTTTTCCCCTCTCAACACACCATATTTTAGGGCTCTTTGGTTGATAGAAAACAGTAAGGTCTCAGTTTCATCTTGATGGCTCAGCATTTCCCAATGGTCTGTTTATTTCATGATAATTATGCTAAAAGAAGAGGATGTTTTTGAAAGTTTTCTTAAACTAATAAAATTATATCAAGCTCTATCTTAAGGGCTATTTATGAGTCAATAATATATGAGAATGGTGGTTTTCAATGGACATAACTTTTATGACAGCAGTGAGTTCTATATGGAACCATATATACTTTATAAACAAATTATGTATTAAATAATAATAACTGTAAGTTACAAATCTTTGAATTGAAGCCTAAATATCTAGTTTGATTATTTTACCATACCATTTCTCTGTGGAGTCTACACCTCATTTACACTATAGATTAGGAATAGAATCTATGGATTTCCACAGTAAAGTCCTTCCTTCCTTCCTCCCTTCCTCCCTTCCTCACTTCCTTCCTTCCTTCCTTCCTTTCTTCCTTCCTTCCTTCCTTCCTTCTTTCCTATATCCATCCAAAGACCATTTTTACCTTCCTGACCCAACCAACAAATACTAAAATTGAGGATACTGCTCATTTATGAACATTAGAATTCTTCCTAACACATTCCAAAGGATTTAATCTATATGTATATTTCCATGCTATTAACTAAGCTTGAAAATTTAAATTCAGATTTTCCATGATCAACCAATCTGACAACAAGCATTTATTAAGAGACTGCTATAGGGGTAGCTACATGGTACAGTGGATAGAACATAGCCTTGGAGTCCAGAGGACATGAGTTCAAAAGCAACCTCAGACCCATAGTAGCTGTGTGACCCTGGCAAGTCACTTAACACCAATTGCCTCCATTAAAAAAAAGAAAAAGAAGAAAGAAAGAAGCTACTATAGGCGTTCCACTGCAGTAGTCAATACTGCCAAGGAACATAGACTCAACTACTAAATAATGAATATCACCTAATTTTCCTATTAACTTCTCAAACTCGACATATTCGAAACTGAACTAACATTTTCCCTCACTTCCTAGAAAATTTTATTTCCCATTTTCCTGTTTCTACTGATGGCACCAACATGCTTTTCCACTTGCCCAGTTTTGAAACTGCCACAGTTCATTTATCGGAGAATCTTCAGTCAATAAACAAGCATTTAATAAATGCTGACTTTGTGGCAAGCACTGTTAGAACCACTGGGAATGCAAAGATAAAAATGAATCAATAACCTTTGTGTGAAAACTCATTTTTAGTGTTTCTTTTTTAGGAGGTATTATTTCATGTTGCTACTATATGGCAACACTGTCAAAGTTTGGTATTGAAAAGATAGACCTTTCCTTTCATGGGAAACTTGGAGCCAATAAAAGAACTTTTTAATTTTCTGGAAGCAATATATAGTTCACTTTCCTCCTCTTTTTCAACAGAGGGCCCAATTATTGTTTATCTGTACTGTATATTGTCACAACAAGCTCTATGAGGTGTCAATTCAAATTCATATTGAAATTTCAGAACTAGACATTCTTCATCTACTTGGTCTTCCCTAGGTATATGGACAAGACAAAATCCTAAGAATAATTATAGATCTTCTTTTCCAGGAGGTTTACAAGTCTTCTGGGGCTTCCTGAAATCAGCGCAATGCTATCAAAAAACAAGAGCATCAGAAGGACTTTCTTATTCAGAGGGAATTTTCCTTTGATTTAGACTCTGTACTGAATTTTATCCATTAGGATGGTCACTACTTGTGCAAAATATACACCTAAAAATGATGACAGAAATCACTATTGATTAGAGAAATGCAAATTAAAACAATTCAGAGGTACCATAGATTGGATAATATGACAAAAAAGAAAAATGATAGATGTTGGAGATGTGGGAAAATTGGAACACTAATGCATTGTTGGTGGAATTGTGAACTGATCCAACCATTTTGGAGAGCCAATTTGGAACTATGCCCAAAGGGCTATAAAAATGTGATTCAGCAATACCACTTCTAGGTTTGCATCCTAAAGATATTATTAAAAAGGGAAAAGGACCAGCATGGTCAAAAATATTTAAAGAAGGTCTTTTTGTGGTGGTCAAGAATTGGAAAGTGAGGGGATGCCCATCAATTGGGGAATAGCTGAACAAGCTGGGATATATGAATGTAATGGAATACTATTGTGGTATAAGAAATGATGAGCAGAATAATTTCTGAATTTTTTTCAGGAAAAACTGGAAAGACTTATATGAACTGATGAGTGAAGTGAGTGTACACAACAATAGCCATATTGTAGAATGACCAACTTTGATAGACTTACCTCTTATCAGTTATGGAGTAATCTAAAACAGTTCTAAAAGACTCATGATGGAAAATGCTTTTCACATCCAGAGAAACAACTATGGGGTCTAAATGCAGATTATAGCACAACTATTTTCTCTCTTTTTTGTTGTTTTGTTTCTTCTTTCTTGTGGTTTCTCCCATTGGTTCTAATTCTTCTTTACAACACGGCTAATGTGAAAATATGTTTAATATAAATGTATGTGTAGAACCTATATCAGATTGTATATTGTCTTGGGGAGGGTATGAGAGGGGAAAGGGAGAAAATTTAGAACTCAAAATCTTATGGAAGTGCCATGTTATGCATATACTATGTCTATGTATGTGTATGTTAGTGTATCTGAATATAGAGGGTAGAAGGAAGGACCTGTGATTGCATGTCTTCAGGGAGCTTCTAATGGGGAACTTTCTCTGTCAGCGACTATCAATACCTTCTCTCCAGGTACTTTTCCCCTTTTATGTATAGACTTGGAGAGATTTGGTTGTATATAAAACATTTACAAGGTAGTTGGGAAAAGGAAAGACTTAATGTAGAAGGTGATACTTGAGTTGAACTTTCAAGTAAGCTAGGGCTTCTAAGAAGCAGAAGGAAAGAGTGTCTTCTATCCATGTCAGCTGTATAATCTTGTGGGATATTTACATATCCATGTAAGACAGCTTAGAAAAGACCATTTAAGGTTATAATTTATTCTATTGATTAAAGTGCTTCTTTTTTTTCACTTCTTATCAATAACCAAGATTGGCAAGATTTTCAATTCTTTATACCTGTTAGTCACTTGTATTACACTGACAATCTAGTCTGCTATAGAGAATTGATTAGAACATACATTTTCTTTTTCATTTTACTATCAGTGATATTCTGGGTAGTCTCATAAATAACCTATTGAAATTTGAAAAAAAAGAGTAGGCATATAATTCAACAGCTGATGATGTCTCTTCACAGTCACTTTTATCATTAACACCAATTTATAATTTGTATTTTTACATTCTTTTGGAATCTTATTTTTTTTTCAGAGATTTTCCTTTGTTTTATTAACAGTCCTCTGAGGAAGGCAAGGCATTCCCTTCTAAGAAAGGAATGCCTAAGGCATCCCTTCTGAGAGGAACTATTTTTAACTTGTGGGCATACAAAAA
>JAQQSW010023973.1:0-10172 GCA_028646575.1 Pseudocheirus occidentalis
CTCCCACACCATTAACACCAGGTCTAGTATACAGTAGGTGTTTAACAAATGCTTGTTGAATAGACAAACAAGGAAGATTTTTGTGAAGGTTTATTACTTGATATTGTGAAAACAAGCCCTGAGTCTTTAGATGTGGGCCTCAGTTCCCAGAATATAACAGACTTTGGGGTGGGAATGTATGAAGGATGAGTGACTGGGGCACTACTACACCTCCCAGGATGGACAGAGACAGTAGCTGGCAGGAGCTACCTCAAAAAGAGAAAGCAGGTCGAGGATTATTGAATCAAGGCCTCTAAAGGGGAAGCAGGGGAGAGGAAGGGAGAGTGTGTTGAGGAGAACTGGGTAAGAATTTTTACTAGGGTACATTGTGAATACTATATTCAAAAATATGAAGATGGCAATTTAAGTGTTTAAAATGTGCTCAGGGTAATTCCAAACAAATTTTAAAGCCATTTTCGAACCATAAAAATCTCTGAGCTAAATCACTAGCTCCCAGGCACCAGCGTTCATACTGCAGAACCTCCCCCTTAATGAAGGCTGGCAGGTTTGAGTCTCTAGCTCAACCCAGGCTGTGAGTGATTAGGTTTCCCAATCATGGGAGTGGGTCCCCATCTTGAATTCTCAGAACACCTTTTGGATCTACAGGCAGGTTTTTGTTTACCTTACATTGTTCCTTCCTATCCCATCCCATTCTCCTCCCACACACAGGTGAATTCTTTTCTACAAAGTTCTCCCAGCTGAGAGACTCTGACACCAGGAGCTCTAGGCTTAGCCTGACTCAGGCCAGTCCCTTGGTAGTTTGGATTTGATATTGGAACAAATTAAGACACATTAGATCATTCAACAATTACAAAAAAAATATTTAACCATAGCAAGAGAAGGATATTCAACAAGAATGTGCACTGAGGTTGCCTAGAGTTGACTTGGCTGAGTGAAACTCCCTTCCTAGAGTTGTCCACCATGTTCTTCTATCCAAGCACCAGAGTGCCATCTGAGAGCTCATTATGGCTACTTTGTACTCAGGTGACCAGGAAGGGATGTCAATAGACTGAATATTAGTCCTCTGACCCAACCAAGTCTTAAGGAGAGTCTCAATACCTTCTAAAGAAACACCAGGCTAACTAGCACAGCAGAATAAGCTCATGGGTCTGAGCAAGAACTAGCTAGCCTCTGCTCTGGTCAGAACACATTTGGGATATTAGAAAGGTTGTTTTTGTTCAGTTGTTTTAGACACATCTGACTCTCTGTGGTAGCATTTGGGTTTCTCTTGGCAAAGATACTGGATCAGTTTGCGATTTCCTTCTCCAACTCATTTTACAGATGAGGAAACTGAGGCAAACAGGATTAAGTGACTTGTCCAGAGTCACACAGCTAGTAAGTCTCTGAGGCCAGATTTAAACTCAGGAAGATGAGTCTTTCTGACTCCAGACCTTGTACCACCTCGCCTCCTCGTTAGAAAGGTAGCAGTGTATAATGAGATGGGTGCTGAACCTGGAGTCAGAAGAAACTAAGTCTGATCCTGCTTCTGGCATTTCCTGGCTGTGTGGCTATGGACAAGTCATTTCACTTCTCTGATGCTAAGTTTTATCGAGTGTGAACTGATGAAAATAATAATCCTTAGTACCTACCTCACAGGATTGCTATGAGACTCTTGCACTTAAATTGCTATATAAATGTCATCTGTAGTTATCATGTCCATTTCTAGGCTCCATTTCTTGGGAAGAACAGTGACATGCTAGAGTCTGACCACAGGTGGGTCACCAAGGTGATGAGGAGACCAGAGACTATGACACATGAGGATCAGTTGAAGGAAATAGAGGTGTTGACCTCAAATAGTTGAAGGACAGCCATATGAAAGAAAGAGGGATTAAACTTCTTTTGTTTGTCTCCAGAGGGCAGAAGTAGGAATAGTGGGTGGATGTTGCTTAAAACTTGCTTAGTGTCAGGAAAAATATTCCTCGTGATTACAGCAAATGGAATGGGCTGTCCTGAGAGGGTCTCCCATTGCTAGAGCTCTTCAGGCAAAGGTGGGGTGACCACGTCTTGGGGGCCACTGGAAAAGGGTTTCCCAAGGGGTGGGATCTGATGAGGTCTGAGGTCCCTTCCAAATGTAAGACTAAAAACCAATAGCTTTCCTTCTTTGGAGGAAATCCAGTCACATTTCTAGGTCTGACCTCTTTGGCCTACCACTGGCTGTTGTCCGTAAGGTACAGCCATGAGTTTCAGTCAACCATTACATAGTAAGAATAAAATGGTTCTGTTTTCTCCTTTCCAGTCTTCTAAAAAAGAAATTTCTTCCAAGTGCCATGCAGGTGGAATGGCAAAAAACCTTGTATTAAGTAAGAGTTGAGAACAGGACTAATATCCATTTTGGAGGAGACAGAATGGTATAGTAGATAGAACATCCCTGATCAGAAGCTAGTCATAAGATATGCCTTTTAGTTCCAGACTCATCACTAAGTTTTGTTGTTGTTCAATTGTTTTTAGTCATGTCTGACTCTGTGATTCTACAGGGGTTTTCTTGGCAAAGATACTGGAATGGTTTACTATTTCTTCTCCACTTCATTTTACAAATGAGGAAACAGAGGCAAACAAGGTTAGATGACTTGCCCAGGGTCCCACAGCTAGTAAGTATCTGAGGTCAGATTTAAACTCAGGAAAAAGTGTCTAATCCTTGTATAAATGATACATCCTCTCTAAGACTCATCTGCAAAATTAGAATAATAATTCCTGCTCTGTTTTTCAAGATCTAAATAAGAGAATGAAGGTAAAAAAAAACACTTCAAAAACTGTACGGTGCAGTATAAGTGTAAACTATGACAATAATTATATTGGATAGGTTATATCAGACCTGTCCTGTAGGTTGCGGTTTTGTATATTTGTGTGGGAGTTGGTTGTGGGAAGGTGGAGGGGAGCCAAGGAAAAATCAACAGACATCTATTAAAGACAGCAAATTGGAGTGGCCTGAGTCAAGAAGGCAGGGGTTTGAGTCACACCTCTGAAACATACCCTGTGATCAATTAACCTTTGCTCAGGCAGCTCTCTAAGAGGACAAGCAGCAGAATCTACATTGGCAGAGTTGCCTTATACCCGAAGGAGTTCTTCATGCCATTAAAATTACAGGTGGTCCAGACCCCCATGCCCCTTCCCCATGACTACCACCACCAAAAATGTAAGAGGCATTGGACTGGACTAGAGGGTTTATTGTTAATTTGATTTGACCTTTGGGAAATTTGTATTTATTTACTGGTATGCTTTGGCCTCTTGTCTTGGGATCCACAGACTTTGGGTCAGGAGTAAGTGAACTTGGATGGGAAAAAAATATGTTCACTAATATCTAACTGAAATTGAGCATTTTCTTATATTTAGTTTTTAAAAGAAAAGAACATTATTCTTAGAAGGGATTCATAGGCTTCACTGGACAGTTAAAGGGTCTGCCGCACGAAAAGGTTGAGCCCCTGTTCCATGTAATAGGGATAGTCTAGAAATAAGTCGTCTAGGCAGCAAATTCCTTGCAGTTGCATCGTTCTATTTTGCATTCATAAAGCTCTCTATTTAACTGTGTCCTATGGCAAATCCCTTCACAAATTAAAGAAGCACCACCTCCTTTATCTTTGATTTCCTTAGGTCTAATTTATCCTACATGTATATTGTTAGAGCTGTTTGTTTGTTGTCTTTCTCGTTAGAATGTGAGCTCCTTGAGGGCAAGGACTATCCTTGGCCTTTCTCTGTATCCCCAGTGCTCAGCAAAGTGTCCAGTACACAGTAGGCACTTAATAAATGCTTATTGACTGACTGATCAAAGAACACTATAGTTTTAAAATGAAGAAAAGTAAAATAAATTAGAATTGTAACAATGAAAAAAAGTCATGGAGACAGAGTTAAGTGACCTAAGGGGACCCTTAACCCTGCTCAAATCCTTTAACATCAGAACCTCATTTTTCTCTTCTGCAAAATGGGGGTGCTAAATATTTGAACTATTGCCTATTTCATAGGGTTCTTTCTTCTAAGGAAAGTGTTTTATAAACCTTAAAGAGCTAGTACTCCCATTGGTTCTAATTCTTCTTTACAACATGACTAATGTGAAAATATGTTCAATAGGAATGTATTTGTAGACCCTGTATCAAATTGCATGCCATCTTGGGGTGGGAGGAGGGGAAGGAGTAGGAAGGAAATTTAGAACTCAAAATCTTATGGAAATGAATGTTGAAAACTAAAAATAAATAATTTTTTAAAAGGGCTAGTAAATGTAAGTTTATTATGAGTGTAACTCAAGTCCCAAAAAACACTGGTATAGGACTTTCAACTCCTTGGTGGACATCAATGCCTGGTACCTTCCCAAAGGGAGGGGGAGAGTTGAGGGTAGATTTATAGCCACAGGGCAGGTGTCTAGAAGATGGCTGAGGTATAGACAGACATATGGTTGTAGTTAGCTTTGACATAACAGGACATAAAAAATCAGGACAACGTGAGTCCCAGGTCAGGAGGCCCCTAACTTAAAAGGGTAAAGTCCTCCACACCAGTAGAGAGAGGAGCAAGAGACTCTTTCAATCTCTTCATTTTCTTCAGGCTCTTCAGTCTCTGTGGACACTTCTGGCTTCAGGAAAGAGGATGGACAATGCCAACAACATTTCAGGTTGCTGATGGAAAAGTAAGGCTCTATGAAGAAGCCAGTATGAAAGGAGACAGCAGTCTCTATCATGTCCCTGTCCCCAGCTTGTTACTTTAGAGACATTGAAGAGTTTCCCCTGCAGTGAGATCTAGGTCTCTCTCTTGGTTGAGTTCAGTTGCTTTCCTCCCCATTGAGAGAGAGAGAGAGACAGAGACAGAGACAGAGAGAGACAGAGACAGAGACAGAGACAGAGAGAGAGACAGAGAGAGAGAGAGAGAGAGAGAGGGAGAGAGAGAGAGAGAGAGAGAGAGAGAGGGAGAGAGAGAGAGAGAAAGAGAGGGCTCCTTTACTCTTGTACTGTCTGGCGTGTGTATATACACACATATACATACATGTACATGTGTGTGTCTGCATGTGTGTATAATAGATGTTTGTACATATATGCACATGTATTCTACGTGTGTATGTGCATATGTATATATGCACATGTGTGGGTGTTTTCTCTGATTTCTGGTTTGCCATCAACTTGAATAAATGAGTTTCATTACTATTTGTGTTTATTATAAAACTTGTCTTTGGTGAGAAAGAGTTCAAGCCTTGAATATCAAGCTTGGATACACCTTTAAACGAATAGGAATCAGAATGTTTAGCTTAAACCTGAAAATCACATCCTGTAGACTGATATTATTTAAGGGAACAGATAGCTAAAATTGTAGCCCAGTATCACTCATCTCAGGGGAGAGCAGAATAGCCAACATTCTGGCCCCAACCTCTTGCTTCTCTTCCTGGCAGGAATTAAAGTCTCCCTTAGAGAGGGGTAGGAAGAAAAGGAGCTAGAGGAGTCTATTCTGCCTCCCTTTGAGTCAGATAATGGTCCCCTATGTTCTATGTGGGGGACAACCCTCACAAAGTGCTTTTCTCACAACAGTCCTATGATCCTGTGATAGCATCGTATTTATTTATTTATTCACTTATCTACTTACTTACATGTTTATTTATTCACTTGCCCTATTTATTTGTTTGTTTGTTACTTGTTTATTATTTCTTCTCTTGAGAGAGGAAAACTCAGATAGGTAAAGCAATGTTGTTTTACAGCCAGAAAATATTAGTCAGCAATCAAACCCAGGTCTCCCGACTTCAAGTCCAGAGAGCTATCTACTACTAATTGTTTCTCTAAAGGTCCTTAAACCCTTATGGAAATGAGGGCTATTGCCATCATACCCTAGTCAGCTTTTTGCCATCTGCCCTGTACCTAAACCCTCCATTACAGAGACTATGCCCTGGAGGACTTAACCCTTTTAAATTCTGGATTTCCTGACCTAGAACTCACATTGTTTATGACCTGCTATGTCCAAGCGAGCTCCTGTCATGCATCCTTCTATACCCCAACCATATCCTAGATATCTACCCTGTGGCTACACACCTACCCTCCCTGTCTTCAACTCTCCCCCTCCCCCTAGAAAAAAAATTACCATAGGAAATAAGGAAAATACAAACAGAAAACAGAAGTAGGAGATATAAACAGAGCAGACTGGCATGGATGGTCAAGTCATATCCTAGAGTTGGAGTCCAACCTTAAAGGGCCATGGATGGGGGGCATCAGGGTGTTCTGGAGGGGGGATTGTGGAAGTAAAAGAGGGGAATAGAAGGAGGATTGGGAGTGAAAAGGATGAGGTATACAAAGCCCCCAGAGCCAGACCAAAATGAACTCTCCATAATATGACTTGTATCTACCTCCTCACCTCCTTAAATTCTTTCTACTCCTATGATCAACACCCTAGTTAAGGCATTCAATGTCTCATTATCAAGACTACAGTATATAGCTTCCTAAATGTTCAATCTGCCTTAATGTCTCACCACCACCACCACCACCCCTCTGATTCATCCTTTGTACCAGCTATCTGTGTGATCTTCCAAATGTATAAATCAAACTATGTCACTCCCTTTCAAAAGCCTTGGCTCTACTTTACCTACTGAATAAAATATAAACTCTTTAGCCTTGCATTCAATGTCATTCACATTCTGGATCCAACATACCTTTCCAGTCTTATCTCTCATTACTCCCTTTCCCTGAGATTATCATTCCTCAATCTCATTCTGCCCTTTCCCACCTCTGTGCCTTCACTGCCTATTCCCCATTCCTGGAATGATCTCCCCACTCTGCCACATCCAATTAGTGAAATCTTTCCTTCCCTTCAAGACCCAGTCCTAAAAGTGCCCCATTCTCCACAAATTCCTTCCTGGTCCTGGTAGCTGAGGTGCTCTCTCCTTTCCCACATCTCTGCTACCACTCTTTTGGGACATCTTTTCCTAACTCATTTTAAGGGCTATTTGTGTGTTTGTCACTCCCACTAGACTAAGCTTAAGATCAAGGACTATATCTGATTTCATCCCTGGGGAATAAGGCAGCATCATGGAAAAAATAGCAGTCTTAGAGTCAAAGGACCTGTTTGAATGCCAATTAAATACATTTCACTAACTGAGGGAGCTGGGGGGCTGCTATTGTCAAATAAGGGGATTGGAAATAGATCAGTTCTAAGGTCCCTTCCAACTCTAGAATTATCTATGTTATCCATGATTTCAAAGATCACAGTATCACATTAGACCTGGAATAGAATTTAGAAGCCCCTTAGCCCAACTCTTTCCTTTTAAAGTTGGTCTTTGGAGCTGCAGTACCTAGCAAAGAACATTTAGTTCTGAGTTAGGGAACATGGGGTCAATCCTAGCTTTGTCATTTAGTACCTATGTATACTTAGAAAAATAACTTCTCTGGGCATTTAGTTTCCTCTTCTATAAAATAAGGGGAGATTGGATGAGAAGATTTTTAAGGATCCTTTCCACTCTAAATGTGGGATCCTAAGCTTTCCAAAACAACCACTCTTTCTCCAGGATACTCTGCTATCTTTCCAGAGGTTAAATTGCTATTGCATAAAGCATGTTCTCTCTCTCTCTCTCTCTCTCTCTCTCTCTCTCTCTCTCTCTCTCTCTCTCTCTCTCTCTCTCTCTCTCTCTCTCTGTGTGTGTGTGTGTGTGTGTGTGTGTGTGTGTGTCTCCCTCCCTCCCTGGAAACAGGGTCACTGCTTAGCCTTTTTGCAAAGCTTGGCTTTCATGCAAGCATTGGGTTTAGATATTTCACACTCTGCCAGTGTGTTTAATCTTCCAACACAACTCTTGTCCTAAAGGAAAAAGAAAAAAAAACTTGAATCTCTCAACTTTGTTGTTGTTTGTGTATGCTTCCTGGGGGAGACAGACAGACAGACAGACAGACTGACACTGACTCTCTCTCTCTCTCTCTCTCTCTCTCTCTCTCTCTCTCTCTCTCTCTCTCTCTCTCTCCACTCTTTCTCCCTCTCCCCTCGCCTCTCTCCCCACCCTTTGCTTTTTCCCTTTCACCAAACAGATGTAACTATTTATTCCTTATGTCCTAGTTTTCCTGTAATTTCATAAAGTGCAAATTTGCTGTCCTGCTCCCAAATGCCGAGTCGGTGGTTTGTCATAACAGTCATCAGTAACTGTCGCTTTCTGCCGCGGGCTTAATTAACCCACTCTCTCATTAGCATGTCCGTGCACTTGTAAGGAATGAAAGCCTGATTATTTTCTACAACAGTCGCAGCCAATTACTGCATCCAAATGGAACCACATTAATCAAATCTTTAGTACGGTGGCAAATTCAGAGATATCAGATTGCAAAAGACTGCAAAACTAATATGTCACTGTCAGCGGAGCTGCGCAGGCATTTAGCGAATTGCATTAAATAGATGGCTTCGCTGAAGCCACATGAATTTAATATGTGATGGGATCTGGAAGCTATTAGTGTGACATGGCAAAGTAGTGGGAGCTTTGGCAGCTCTGGACTTTATCCATGAACTCAGGAAACTAATATAAAAACTTCTCTGGATGTGTGTGTGTGTGTGTGCGTATGTGTGCATGTGTTCTCTTGTGCGCATGCACTCCCTTGCGGATGTTCAAATCAAACGCTATCTTGCCTACTGTGGGAGCCCTGTTTTCACTTTTGCACACACCAGAATGTTAAAATGAGATATATAGGCCAGACAGGCTCCAAAGCAAATACTGGTCTAGGAAGGCACGTTGGAGAATCACAGAAACTCAGAATTGGAAGGGAACTCAGGATGCAACTATTCCAACTCACGTTTGAGTAAGAATCTCCTCTGGGATATCCCATGGGTCAGCCAGCCTCTCTGCCAGAAGACCCTTGGTGACAGTGAAATTGCTACCTACCAATGCCGGGAATTCTACCTTTAGACAGCTCTATGGTTAGTTTAATTTTCTTTACCTCAAGCAGAAATCTGTGTCTCTGAAACTGTTCTACCCTCCTAAGGCTAAGCAGAAAAAAATCATAGGCTCATAGATTTTCAAGCTAGAAGGGGTATTAAAGATTACCTGGCCCAATTTCCTTATTTCACAGATGTTGTTCAGTCATTTTTGAGGCATGTCCGACTCTTCATGACCCCATTTGAGGTTCTCTTGGCAGAGATATTGGAATGGTTTGCCACTTCCTTTTCCAGCGCATTTTACAGATGAAGAACTAAAGCAAACAGGGTTAAGTGACTTGTCCAGGGTCACACAGTTAGTAAGTGGCTAGATTTGAACTCAGGTCCTCCCGACTCCAGGACTGATGTTCTATGCACAGAGCCATTTAGTTCAAAGTCACATATGTAGTATATAGCAAGGGGCAGTGATGGAATTTGAGCTCACATTCTCTGACTCCCAACACTGTATTCTGTCTGCTGTGCCATCCCCCTTCTACTTAATGGAATTTCTTCAGATACTTGGAAGCTGCCCTTCCCATGCCCTCCAGTCATCTCTTCTTCAGTATAAACTTCCTCAGTTCTTTAAACTGTTCTCATATCTCCTCAACCTTCTGTTTGCCCTCTTCTGGACATGTCCCAGTGTTTCAGCAACTTTCCTAAAACGTGGCAGCCAGAAGAAAATACTTCACATTAGGAGAAATCCATTTGTACCCATTTTTATATTAAATATTGAAGCATGCATTGTAAGGTGTTGGGCAGTTAGTTGGCAGTATGATTAGCGGTGTTCTGGTTCATGTTTAACAACTAACTCTTAGAGGAAAAAATATTTATTGTACACCTAACATACTTTTGAGTTTGCTCTATATTACTAACATTTTCTTCATCACTGTCTTAAGTCTAGGTAATCAACAAAACAATAAACCATGTCCTGATTTGTAGCAATTTTCAAATTCTGTAAATACCCTGAAAATTTAATAAACATCTCTTGGGTCAGTTTAAGATGGTTGGAGCATACCCCAGCAGTGGTAATAAGATCCATAACTCCTAATGCTGGGCTAGCTCCTACCCCTTACTGACTGTCAGTTTACTCAACTGTGAAATGGAAGAGGACTGACTAGTAAGTCAGGATCACAAAATCATAGAGTAAGAAAGCACTTGAAAAGCTATGGAGTCCAGCTTACTCCTTTAATATATATATATATATATATATATACACACATATAACTCAGAGTTTCCTGGCCTTGGTGAAATCAGTTTGTGCCACATGATTGTGAATAAATAGATAGATA
>JAQQSW010023974.1:0-10172 GCA_028646575.1 Pseudocheirus occidentalis
CATGAATAGAATGCAATATTATTGTGCTGTATGAAATTATTAAATGGACAATTTCGAAGGAAATTGACATGATCTTTGTGAATTGATGCTGAATGAAGTCAGAAGTAGAGCATTTTTTTCAACAATAACATTACAAAGAAAAACGATTTAGAAAGACTTTAGAACTGCTCAGAACTATGATAAACTATGAATCCAAAAGAATAAAGACAAAATATGCCACCCCCTTCTGGAGAGATATGATGGACTTAAAATGCAGAAAAAAAACCCATATTTTTAGACATGAGTAAAGTAGGAATTTGTTTTAAGGGGTTTTTTGTTTTGTTTTGAATTTATTAATAATAATAAACCAAAAAATTAGTGGATCATAATTTACCTATTCTAAGATTACCTAAAATCATAATTTACCCTTTTTAGTCTCCCTGAGTTTTTCCAAATTGAGCCAGAATTTTCTTAGAGTCCAGAAGTATAGCCTGTCCTTGGACCCATAAGCAAAGCTTCTAAAGCTTAGTAGTACTTACCAGAGCTTATGTATGACCCACTAGCCTAGCTTTGAGAACTCTGGGATTGTTACCTCCATGCCTAGATGACGGAGCTGAATAAAACTTTAATAGCCTGATATAAAAGTAGTTAGTCATGATGCAAGCATACTCTCTCTATACATCTATTTATCTATATATGGTTAACAAGATCATTGGTCAACTGAGTTAGCATAATGGACTCCCTAAAACTGAACATTTTATCATATTCGATCTCATTTTATTTGCTATATCTAAAAACAATGATCAGTGTGATCTCTCCTTCAAATTTATGGTTATAGGAGTTTCCAAAAAATGAACAAGGTAAATTCACTTAAAATATGAGTCAACAACTCAGACATATTGAAATAAAAAGCAAATGTGTACTCATAGTTCATTGTTGATCTGCTAACATAGAGAGTTATGAGAGTTGGGATAAATTGTCATCATTTATAATGAACTCAGAATGGCGCAAAATTTAAAAAATGATCCCACAGTCAGCAGATTGCTAAGACAGCATAAATTTCACATTGAGTAATTCACTTAATATCTGAAAATCAGCATGCACAAAAATGGACTGGTAGAACAGAGAAAGAAATTAACTCTCTGCAGAATAAAGACAAAGTTCATTATCCCAATTCCTCCCTATCCAATGATATTATGGACATAAATTTATTTTATACATTGTTTCTCTTCAATTTATATAGATCATAAAACTTTGTGGTGCTTAGAGTAATTATTAAAATAGGAGTTAGCCTGTTTGTGACCTTTCCCAGGCATATTTCTACCTCTCTATATAGAATTTTCATTCTTCTTACCATACTTTTAAGTATGACTGGCTGTCACACTCATAAATAAATGTCTTAAGCTTTTTATATAAAGTCTAGGGTTTGCTGATAAAAAATGACCATTTCTTGCCATTAAAAACAGCCAGTGAACACATAAATCTGATTTTCCCAAGCTGTGATATAGAATATATCTAAAACCAAAAATGAGTTTTATCCATAAATAGATTTGTTTGGTGTTGTTTTCTCTTAGTTTTGACACTTTAAAAATCCCATTTGGATTCAAAGTGAGTGAAAAGGCAAATCAAATTTCTCCTGTGACTTAACATGGAAGATGTGTCCTGTGAGAAATAGTTGATGCTCTGTTGTGTGTATTTTTTTCACAAGGATGGCAACAGATGATCAATATTATTTAGTATTGATACAAAACACACATATTTCAGAGGAAAAGTGTTAGTAATTCAATGAATTCTTCCTCTCTAATTCCACCAGAATAGGAGTACACCTTTGGAAACAATAAGGAGGAAGTCTGTCATGCTCCAGAAATTTCGGGTGGCAGATAAATCTCTCTATCTCCGCAAAATCCAAAACATTTTTATATTTGAGCTTCTTGTAACCAGTTTTCAAGCTGTATGTCTTGTAAATGAGCAAAATAAAGCAAATAAAATAAACATGTCAAAAGTAGAATAGAGAAACTTTATAACAAAATGAGGGAGATGGAAGACAAGTGTGAAGAATCAAATCAAATTGTTAGGCAAGAAATAATTACACAAGACAATAATAAGAATAATAATTTATTAAGGTATATTTAATTATTAGAAAGCAAGTTGTTAATAAAATATGTACTGCATTATAAACATTACTTATAATAATTATTACTAATGAAACTTACATTTATATAGCACTTCAATGTTTACAATATGCTTTTTAAAAAAAATACATTGCATTATACTTTTACCCCAGTAAAATATATGTTCCTTAAGAGTAGGGATAGCCTCTCTTCTCTTCTCCCCTTTTCTCTCTTTCTTACTCCCCTTCCTCCTCTCTCCTACATCTTTTCCTTTCCCCTTCCCTCCATTCCTTGGCTGTCCTTTCTGGTCTCCTCTGCTCTTCTTTGCTCTCTTCTCCTTTCCTCTTCTCTCCTTTTGTAAAGCCAAGCATAAACAACTTTCCTGGGGACTGCTGCTGTGAATAGCTTTAAGGTTCTGATCACATAGAATAGTGAACTTTCTATTTATTCAATAATAAACTAAAGCAAAACTTTCACAGAAACCAACATTCAATATTCACAATGATATAACATAACAACTTGCTACTAAAGTGACCATATATTTTTAAACAAAAGATATGATTCAGTAAGATAAGATTCAGTAAAAGATATGATTCAGTAACTCAAAATCTGAATCAGTCAATGTAAAGTACCCATCTAAAATCTTTTCATTTCTTTCATCTTGATTGGAGACTAGCTTCCAATCATCCTTAACTCAATCATCCTTAAGGGGTACAAAGTACAAAGTTCCCTTACCCCCTAGGTCATAGTAAATCATGATCTTGTCAGTCAGCCCTAAGCACTGAAGGAAAGGTCCTTTTATCTTGACTTGATGAAATTCCATAGTTCCTTTAGTCTGAATTCACCCGTCCATCACCTGGATTCACAGGTAGGCAGCTCCCAGCTCCTGGTCAAGTTTCTGGTCCAGGTACTGGTTCAGCTCCTGATTCAACTCTTGGTCCAGCTACACACATTGAGTTTATCAGAGCCACAACAACATTCATACACATTGCTGGCACCATCATCAGTTCACTATCTCCCTGTGAAATCAACACAGACCCCAAAACAGGATCTCTGAGAATCAACAAAAATCATCAGCAAAGTCCCAGGACCTCTGAAAACATCATTAAAACCCTCCTCCAGGACTTCTGTAAACAGACAGCAAGAAAGTATTTTTTCAGGGCTTCTGAATCAGCAGATAAGGTCCCCAGGTTTCTGTAACACAGCAACATCCTCTATCGGCAGACAGGTCTGACAAAGAAACATTAACACAGACAGATAAAGTGTGAACACCACAGCCATCCTTCTTTCCAGTTCTGCTCAGTCCCAGCTGTCCTCAAGCTTTTATACATCTTCAACTCCTCCCTGTTCCACCCACCCCTTCATCCATTTCTGGTCTTTGGCAAGTTCCTCCTACTGTGGGCCTCACAGGTTCTGTTTCTAACAAAGACTTGATATAATGACAGTCTCAAAGGCACTTGAAGAACTGAAACAAGGAGCTAAGTACTTAAACAAGGAGCTAAAGTACTTCTTTGCTTGCCATTACACATCTCCTCTCTTCTCTTCTGCTCTGCTCTCCTCCTCTCCCACAATTTTTAAATTGTATTTTTAATTTGTGGAATAAAACAAGTATTTCCATAGCATAGTATAATAAAAAGAGATTACACGTGAAATTGAAAATCCATTATATACAATTTGCTATTCTTTTAAATTATATAATAAAATTATTGTGTAAATTTCTTTTTATTTTGTTATTTTTTTCTTTTTCTTTACTTCTATTTTGTTCCCCTCCCACCCTTGAGATGGCTACCATTAGACACAAATAGGCATATATCTTTTTAAATTAATTTGGGTATTGATAATATTCAAAATGACTTATTCACTCAAAGTTGTTCTATTTTTTTTCCTTTTTCTTTTGAGGGGCGAGGTCTGGGTAATTGGGGTTCAGTGACTTGCCCAAGGTCATAGGACTAGTAAGTGTTAAGCATCTGAGGTCAAATTTGAACTCAGGTCCTCCTGACTCCAGGGCTGGCTCTCAAAGTTATTCTTAAAAGCAATATTGCTGTTACTGTACACAACATTATTTTGATTCTGCTTGTTCCACTCTTCATTATTTCATCTGAGTTTTTCCATTTTTTTCTAAGATCATTGAGCTGATCATTTCTTATAGCAGAGCAGTGTTCTGTTACAATCATATGCCACAACTTTTTAATTGAATGTAATTGAACTTATTCATTTACACCTAACTTTTCTCTCTCTTATTTGTTCATAAATTGTTCACCTATCCATAAGTCTGAGAAATAATATATTCCATGTTCTTCTAATTCTCTTGTAATATCTCTATATACAGCAAGTGTTCAATAAATATTTGTCAAATTCACCTTGGGTAAGTTACTTTTCCTTTCCTTATCTGCTAAATGAGGATAATAGCTCATATATCTTATGGATAATTTGAGGGTCAAACTATATGAGATAATATATGGAAGGTGTTTTACATATACTATGTAAAAGTGAACTATTATTTTGAATCCTTCTTACCTTTGCCCTTGTACCCTAAGATTTCAGGAAAATCAAAAGTAGCTGTTTCACACATGCACAAAAAATGAAGATTGTATTATATTCCTCAGGGAAGATAACAAAACTTACACTTCTATTGTCACAGGGGCACAGGAAGAAAGTTCTTTATAAATCTTATATGGTGTATAAATGTTCAATGCAAATTCCTAGTTGTCCCATTTCTTTTTCATGTTTATATCTCATGGTTTTAGCTAATAGTTTAATAGTTTATTGTGATATAGTACTTATTATTTCCATTTCAATTAAACAAAAATCCATGAAGTCTGTGGGCTATGTTAATAGCATCATGGCAGGCATTTATAGATATTAACTCTTTTCAGTCTCACAAGTACAATTATCTTCATTTGACAAATGAGTGAAGTGAGGATCACTTTATTTGAATGGCCTAACTTCACACAGCTCGTGAATGACTGTGTCTGAACTTGAATTGTAAGGTGATGTGCTGATAAATGTTTTAACAACTGGACTTCTGAAAAAAAAAGTACACATGAGAAACTTTAGTTTAGTCTGCATTAATATTTTCTCCATCATTTTCTTAAGTCTAGACAATTAGTAAAGCAATAAATCAAGCCCTGATTTGTAACACTTGTCTTTTCTCTGCAGTGTAAGTGTTTACTCTGAATATATAACAGTTCTCTAGAGAAGTGGTTCTCAAGCTTCCTAATGCCACGACCATTTAATACAGTTATGGTGACCCCCAACCACAAAACTATTTTGGTTGCTACTTCATAACTGTGATTTTGCTACTGTTATGAATCATAACATAAGTATCTTATATACAGGATGTATTTTCACTGTTACAAATTGAACAAAGCCCACAGGTTGAGAACTGCTGTTCTAGATTGAGATGACTCCAGCAGACTCTAGCAGTGTTTTTACCACTAGAACAATTTGTAATGCAATAGGGACCTGGGAGGATTCTACTGTCGTGAGCAGGAAAGGGGACAGAGTAGGGCCAGAGCTCAGAATCAGCATTTCTCAGACTGATAGACTTCATTATCATGGCACAGGTTCCTTGTTATGAGACTGAACATAGGGGTAATCTGACAGGTAACGACCCTGACAAAATGTAGATACTTAGATATATACAAAAAGTAGAGTGGAATTTGGAGGGGTAAGGAATGGTTGTACTATCTCTGAAACCTGACAGGCAATCAAAATATGAAGAAATGTTGGTACCCTTCCTAATATTTCCGTCCCCCTGTGGTCAATGCTGTGGTCAATGCTGTGGTCATTTGTAATTGACAGTGAGGGAGTAGAAGTAGATATGTGTACTGAGGCCTGGTGAAACACAATCAGACCCTGACAAGCATAATTCAATGGGAAAAGGATTAAGATTCAGGAGATGGCAGTTTAAATCTCACCTCTGAAACAGAGTGTTCAGTTGACTTGACCTCCTTAACCTTCAATTGTCTTTGTTCTAAAATGACGGAATTTGATGAGATGATCTTTAAAATTCCTTCCTGGCTAAATCTATGATCCTGTGGTTTCTTCACTTTGTCCTTCATAGACACTTTTGAAGCTTTTCTAGGGGGCGGCTGGGTGGTGCAGTCAATAGAGCACTGGCCTTGGAGTCAGAAGGACCTGAGTTCAAATCTAGCCTCAGACACTCTACCCCCCCAAAAAAAAAAACCTAGCCATGTGACCTTGGGCAAGTCACTTAACCCCAACTGCCCTCCCCCAAAAATAAATAAATGAAGGTCTTCTAGAAATCTTTCTACTAAACTTGGATTTAAGGAATTGAGTGATTGGAAGGAAAGATTTTTTTTGGCAACAGATTCCTAAGGCTTTCCTAGGATTTACAGGGAGCTAAGATGAATATAATGTTTTATAACAAAAATAGGTCTTCACACTTCAGAAAGGTCCCCTGCAGTTCACTAGCAAAGGCCTAAGTAATAAAGCCTGAGAGTTCTGGAACAGTCTTACCACCATTGTAGATGTGAATAACTATTGTAACCTAAGTTTGTTGAGGTTTTGTGTCCAAAAGATTGCATTGTAAGATTTTTGCTTAGATTAATTTTTTATTTTGTTTTGTTTTGACTTTGAAACATGCTGTTTGAAGAGCGAAGTAGAGACACTAATCTTAGGGTATTCAGAAAAGAAGAAACTAGTTTCAAAGAACAGGAAGCACCACCATATGTTATGGGAGGACAATACCTCAAAGTGATTAAAAATATCTACTGCCATTAACTAAATTATATGTGACTGGTAGCTGGGGAAAAAGGTATGCCCCTTTAAATTTTGGTACCTGGGGAAAGCCTGTACACACCTCCTCTGTGACAAGTTCCAGCTTTGGCTATACCACACTTTTAGGAAATCTGTTGCTGTTTTACCTTTTTCACCTTCCTAGGCATTATTTTTATGGTAATATGAAATTCCCTTCCTGCTCCTTTCTAACAAACCACTTTTTTATACAGCTCAACTGACACAAATCTTTCCAAACTAGTCTTATCTTTTGCCTTATTAAGTCCACTATTCTAAAAGACATCTTTCTTTTAATCCTACCATCCTGCATTCCTCTATCTTGCCATTTTTCCATCTGTGTATATTATAGCTTTGTGTTGATTTTTTCTATACTTATGCCTTTTATATTCTTTTATACAGTCATTTCCAACTTAGGATCACTTGTATTACAAGCAAGACTTACAGAAAGAGAGTTGGTTTATACCCTACTTGAGGCAATACTGAAGGATGGGAGTCCCTTCACCCCAACCCTGGCCCAAGTTTGAGAGAGCATGAAATATCCTTGAAACAATTACAATAGTCTTTTGACTGTCCAGCAAACATCATGAATGCTGACATGGAAAGTGAATGGTAGTATCTACTTTAAATCCTAAACTTTAAATTAGAACTTGGAAAGCATTTTCAGTATTATTTCATTTGGTTAGCTATACTTGGAACCTACCAGAAATAATTTGGTTTCTATGTGAACATATATTCTTGGTTTCATGCTGCCAAGTTGCAATGGACTTTTAGAATGAACTATTTGTAATCTGGAGAATTTCCCAGGTTGTACTTGTTCTAGTCTTTGCTATTCCAATACACTGAAATTTCCACAAGGGTAGGCACTATTTTCTATGTCCCTCTTAGCTTCTATAGGATTTAGTATATTAAGCCTACAGAGTATACTTAATAAATGTTATTGATTAGGTGATGGATTATGCCTCTTCATGATTGACTATATTGCCTATTTAATACATGCAAATCATGTGTAGTATTTCTGTAGTTGATACATTATCATAGACTACCTATAGCACTGAATCTCAAATGCAATCATCCTTGTCTGGCATAAGTATGAAGAGTACAATATTACCATTCCTGTTTGCTAGTCTTCTGTTTGTTGATGCTTCAACTAAATAGTCGCACCCATGCAACTTAGCATTAAAATTAATCATATTTGTCCTTTTAAAAACCCTAAATTATATAAAAACAACAACCATATGACTTCCTATTGGACTTTTTAAACTTGGTGGTCTAGAGACATCTTGGATTAACATGTCCAAAGCAGAATTCACTATCTTTTCCTCAACACTCATCCTCTGAATTTCCTTATTTCTGTCAAGGGCAGTGTCACTTTTCTAGTATTTCTGATATAAAATCTCAGCTTATCTTCAACTCCTCCCTCCCTTTCACCTCACATATCCAAATAGCTATCAAATTGTGCAATTTCCTCTTCTACAATATCTTATCCCCTCTCTCTATTCACACAAACACCCAGTTCTCTCAAGCTTTCATTACCAATTTCTTGGATGATTTCAAAGGCTTTCAAATTGGTCTTCCTGGCTCAAGTGTCTACACAGTACTGCCAAATTTATTTTCCTTAAATACAGATCTCTCTAGCTCTATAAATTCCTGATTGCCTCAGGGACAAAATTTAAATTGTTTTTCTGCTTTTTTTAAGACCTTCACAACTTAGATCTGGCCTATATGTCCAGCTTCGTTATGTATTACTTCCCTTCCTTAATTCTATGATCCTGCCAAACTGTCTTATTCCTCTCACACATGACACTTCATGTCCCATCTATGTGCCTTTGTACTAGCCATACCCCATGCCTGGAATGCATTTCTTCCTCACCTCTGCCTCATAGAATCACACACTTACTTCAAGACACAATTGTAGCACCACTTTCTAAATGAAACATTTTTGATACCTCCCCTTCCCAGTTAGTATTTGACTATTTTCTATTTTAAAAAAATTTAGTCTGTGTATATATATTTCTTCTGTATAATAATATATTTATATCTTGTCTTCCACAATAGATTCTTAAAAGTAAAGACTGTCTAATTTTTGTCACTGTACACCTGTTTAATGTGATGTCTGGATCAATATAGGTGTTTAATAAATGTTTGTAGATTATTTCTTAGTTGATAAGCATTTACAAAGCACCTATTATGTGTCAGACATTGTATTGAGGATTGAAAATTAAAAAAACAGATAAAATATAGTCCTTGCCCTCAAGGAGCTTATGATGTAATGGGAGAGACAACAAACACATATGCAAAAACAAGCTATATGTTGGATAAATAGGAGATAATTAAAAGAGAGAAGATATTAGAATTAAGAAGGGTTGGGAAAGGCTTCTTCTAGAAGACAGAACATTAGTTGAGACTTGAAGAAAGCCAGGGAAGCCAGGAGGTGAAGATATAGAAGGAAAACCTTCCCAGACATGTGGGATCACCAGAGAAAATGCATGGAGGCAATAGATGGAATGCTTTGTTTGTGGAATGGCAAAGAGGCAAGTGTCACTGAATTGAAGAGTACATATTGGGGAACATGGCATAAGAAGACTGAAAAAAACAAGAGGGGCTATGTTATGAAGGACTTTGTATACCAGAGGATGTTCTATTTGATCCTGGAGGTGATAGAGACCCACTGTGTTTTGTTGAGTAGAGGGGTGACATACCATGTCATCTGCAGGTTAAGAAAGTCACTTTGGGGGCTAAATAGAGGATAGATTGGCGTAGGGAAAGACTTAAAGCAGTGTAATGTTAATGTGAGTTGAAGATCTTCCCCACCCATTAATAGACCTCACTTGTAGCTCAACAAGAGAAGCTTGCTTAGGGGAAGGTTGTTTTTCAGGAAGGCCCATACCTTTTGCTACTTTGTAATTAGGTGTCATGGTGTGTGTGTGTGTGTGTGTGTGTGTGTGTGTGTGTGTGTGTCTCTGGTGGTGGTGGTGGTGGGGGTTAATGCCCTCTGACCCTGAAGAAGGGTATATATACTCTCAGGATAGCATTTTGCTTTGGGGCTTACTCATGGGAAGGGTGTTAGAATGATATAGCCAGGGAGACTCTGGGTAGCCGTGAAGGAGCCTCCCCAGGTTTTGAAAATCCAGATGTTGGTGCTTCTCCTTCTGCCAACTATGTATGTATGTAATGATCAGACAGCTAGAAGCCCTGTCTGTTGAAAAGTGTTATTTTCTCTGTCTGTATTTTTTGTCAACTTGCTATTTCTGTTTATATTTTCTGAAGTTCAGGGTGCTGACTTTTCCCCCTGAGCTAAGTGAATTTTATACCTCTCTCTCT
>JAQQSW010023975.1:0-10172 GCA_028646575.1 Pseudocheirus occidentalis
TGTTCTCTCTCATCGTGGCAACCTGTTTGGTTCTCACAATTTTCTTGGAGGGAGGTAAGAGCGTGTATAAAGTTTAGATTTTGACATCCATGATTTCTTTCTAAAACAGAACAGATCAGTTAGAATAGGCACCAGATGATTGTCTGTGAACTTGATATGTTATTTTCTTTCTTCCCCTGCTCATCTACCTTCTATTTTTGCAGTTTTTTTTAAGAATTGCTTTTTTTCTTTGATGTTTTATTTTTGCATCGCTGGATGTCCCTCCATCTTCCTCTCTCCTCACTTTCCCTTTCCTTCAGGAGAGCCAGCCTGGGTTACAGGAGAGCAGCTCGCCTAAGTTGAATTAAGGACACTGCCTTCCTAATCTGTATAATAGTGCTCTGTACTTCTCTAGCTTAGTGTGTACAGGTGCCAAGCTCTTTCCCATCCACTTTCTCCATTGAGCTGCACAAAAACCTATGGGATCATTGGTGTGAGAGAACAGAAGGGATGTCTACCAAGTGCATGCGCAAACCTGCATCTCGGGCAGTGAGTCTGATTTGCTGTCTCATCTGCCGCACTGTCTCTCATAAGAGGCTAAAGGTACAGAGGCGTCAAGTAACTAAACAAACCTAGTCATGTTCTTAAGATACACATGAAATTGTTTTATTGTAATATTTGATACAATTTTTAAGCAGCAAGAACGACACACGGTGGAAAAAGCCCAGGGAGGCGCTTGCTGCGCCCAGCTCCCTTTTACGTTGTGCTTCAAGGGCAGCACACTGCTTCCTGCGGGTGTGCATCATCACACCTGATCTTCCCCACGGTCCTGAGCTAGGCTCCTGCATTGCATTGGAGCTCATGAGGGAGGCAGGACTAGAAGTCAGGCCTCCGGCTCCAAGTACAGCCCTGTCTGCTTTCCGCTCTCTGTGCTTCAACAGCAGAGACAGATCTTTGGTTTATATCCAGTTTTTAAGCTAGAATTTGAAAAGTTACTTCTTGCTTATTGGAACATGAAAGGTGTAATTTATGGTTTCACCATCTGTAATCGCAGACTAGCTTCTTATCACAGCCATAGTTCTGGACTTCATCTGTTTTTTGGTGTGTCATGGCAATGTAAAATAATTTTAATATTAATTGAAGCATATATAATTATGAAAGTAAATCTTTAAACAGTATGCCGCTGCAAAGATAAGTAAAAATTATTTGAAAAATCATTTTGGAATTTTAGATTACCCTTGCCAACTGTCTCCTTCCATTAATGTGAATAACCAAGAATTTGACTGTTATTTTTTTTATTTAATGAGAGATTCTGAAATCATCTGATTTATGGATAAGGGAACTATGGTAAGGAAGAAATGCCAAGCATCATAATGAATTTATTTGACATTCAAGTGTAAGATCCAAAATTGTCCATTTCTAATTGCACCCTGAAATAAAATTCTTTGGAATTAAATGTTATATGGGTTTGTCCCACTTTGTGAACAGTATTTTCCCTTTAAAAAATTAATTGGAAACTAAATCATCTAGTGCAGGGGTTCTTAAACTGAGATCATAAGCTTTTTATAAAAAATATTTTTATTATATTTCAGTAGAATTGATGTCCTTCAAAATTTTGCATATTTTATTTTATGCATTTAAAAGCATTATTCTGAAAAGGGATCAGTAGGCTTCACCAGATTTGTCGAGGAGTCCATGACACAGAAAAGGACCCGTGATCTAGTCTGACCCCTTTGGCTTTTATTTGATAGCCAAGGAAAAGTGAGAGCCAGAACAAGTAATCGACTTGCCTTGAATCACGTAATCATTTAGTGAAGAGCCATGATCAAAGCCCAAATCTCCTGACTCCGGTCCAGGGCTTTCCCTTCTGCTGTGTGCTTTTCCTACATAACTCTTGTCATTTGTAAAATTAATTTTCATAAATAATATTTTCCCATTGACTTCTGTTTTTTATGGAGATACTTTAATTGTTTTCATTTCTGATTATTATTTAGTTAGTGATGATTCTTAACATGTCAGTCTTAAATTTCCTTGCCAAGTAATTAATGAACTGTAAATAAACACTTAAATATGCTAAACCAAGAGGAGTTCCTAATGAGGGCAACTCATTTCTGAAGGGACAGCGTTCTTACAATATGGAAGTCACCACCCTTTAATTTATCTTTTATATAATTTATATAAGTTCTAGCTATATCTAACTTTTAGAAGATTTTCGAAGGGTATGACCAGATCTTACTGTGCTTCAGTACCTTCGTTTTGAGTACCAGTCCTCTTTATAGAAGATATGATGATGAAGAATCTTTGTTCTTAGCCACACACTGTGTGACCTTTAGAGTACATTGACTGTGTTTTAATTCAGCACAGTTTGAAATTAATAATCCTTACCTATTACCATTCTTTAAAAAAAAAACTCCATTCTGGATGCTAGGGCAAGATAAAAGTACTCCTTAGTACATACTGTAGGTTTAGAGTCTTTAAGTCTTTAGGCCCATAGTTTTGCTGAAGCAAACATTGTCCTCACCATTTAAAAAAAGTTATCAAACTAGCCTACTCATTGATACCACTGTGCAGGACATGTACTTAGGGAGGTGATAGGCCAAGGGAAAGATGTCCTCAATACTAGAGATATTTATGGAAACACTTTTTGTAGCAGCAAAATGGAAATTAAGAAAGTCTTCATAAATTGGAGGAGAGCCAGATTATAGTCTGTGAATGAAATACAAAACGAATTGCTTTGAAAGCGGTAACAACTGAGAAACTTGAGAAGGCTGGTGTGAATTAAAACAGAATGAGGTAGCCGAGAAAAGAGTCTACTTGAGGATCACAAAGGTCGTAAAGAAAAACAAGGCTAAAAGACATTAGCGCTCAGATCAGGGTGGTCCTTAATCTTGACCCCAGCAGCCTAATGAGAAAGCATCTTGGGAGAGATGCGGGGGAGCACAGGACCATAAGAACTGCTTGCTGAAGCATCTCTGTAGAGGGGCCTGTCAGCACGCATGTCCTGGTTATGCTGTCTGGTGTTCAGTTTTACACTGGCCAGCTGGACTGAATTACACTTGGTATGCATCACTGTACTGAGGGGTATTGGAATAAGCCACAGCACAGAGTATAAGTTATATACTTGATCAACCTTGCCATTTGTTGGCCTGTTTCTTTGATGAAAAGGAGGGGAAAGAGAACTCTTTGGAAGCCAAAGCAATGAGTTTTGTTGTTTTTTTTAGTTTTCAACACTCATTTCCACAAGATTTTTGAGCTCCAAATTATCTCCCCATATCTTCCCCTTCCCCCCACCCCAAGATGCCATGCATTCTGATTACCACAATACTTGAATTGTTTCTTTCTGGCTCCTTAACCTGAGAGCTCTAGAATTTGACCACAGTATTTCTAGGAGTTTTTCTTTTGGGATTTCTTTCAAGAGACAATTGGTGGATTCTTTCGATTTCTATTTTACCCTCTGGTTCTCGAATATTAGGGTACTTTTCCTTAATAATTTCTTGAAGGATGATTTCTAGGCTCTTTTTTTTATTGTGGCTTTCAGGTAGACCAGTGATTTTAAAATTATCTCTCCTGGATCTGTTTTTCAGGTCAGTGGTTTTTCCAATGAGCTGTTTCATGTTGTCTTCTATTTTTTCATTCTTTTGGTTCTGTTTTAGAATTTCTTGATTTCTCATAAAGTCATTAACTTTCATTTGCTTCACTCTAATCTTTAAGGAATTAGCTTCTTCAGCGAGCTTTTGGACCTCCTTTTCCATTTGACTAAATTTGCCTTTTTTTTTATTCTTTTCATTGGCTTTTTGGACTTCTTTTGCTACTTGGGTTAGTCTGTTTTTTAAAGTATTATTTTCTTTAGCATTTTTTCTTTCTCCTTTATCAAGCTTTTGACTTGTTTTTCATGATTTTCTTGCATCATTTTCATTTCTCTTCCCAATTTTTCTTCTACTTCTCTTACTGAATTTTCAGAATCCTTTTTGAGTTCTTCCATAGCCTGTAATCCATTCATATTTTTCATGGAGGCTTTTGATGTAGGAGTTTTGACTTTGTTGTCTTTATCTTGTTGTATGTTTTGAACTTCTTTGTCACCAGAGTAAAATTCTATAGTCTTGAGTTCTTGATGCTGTTTGCTCATCTTCCCAGCCAAATAATTGACTTTCTGACTCTTTGTCAAGGTAGAACTCTGCTTCCACTGGTCTCAGGGTGGGGGTCCCAAGCTTCAGAGGTTTTATGCAGCTGTTTTCAGCGATACTTCTAGGGGCCTGTAAATTTTCAGCTCTTCCAAGGTGGTATAATCAAAGGAGAGGTGTTTGCTCCTTTCTTGGCCTGTGCTCTGGTCTGTAAGTGACCACTAGCACTCTTTTCTGCCTTGGAACTGTGAGAAGGATTTCCTCTCCAGCACCACCACAAACTCTGCCATACCAGTGCTGTTCATCACCCTAGAATTGCCACCTAGGACTGACTCAGATCCAAGTGGGGCAAAGCAAGAGAATTGTGCCTCAGCACCAGCAAAGAGATATTTGCAATCTCTTATCAGTCACTTGATTCCTCCCACCACCTATGGACCTGGAACTCTGGAAGCGGCCACCCCCACCTTCCCAAGACTAGGGCCGGACTACGCTTCTCTCTCACTCAGGTCCGATAATTTTCCCACTGACCTTCTACATTGTCTTTGACATTTGTGTGTTGAGAAGTCTGGAAACTGCCAGCCTACCAGAGATTGTCCCTTGAGGCCTGCTCCAGTCCCGTCTATGACAGAGTGGCCCATGCTGGACTGTGCTCCTCTCCCGGCCCACTATGATGTTGCTTTCCTGTTGACCTGCCAGGTTTGTTTAGAGTCATTTTTACAGGTATTTGGAGGGGTTTCGAGGAAAGCTCCTGCAAGTCCCTGCTTTTGCTCTGCCCACAGTGGTTTTTTATAAAAGCATAACCAAAACATCTTTAGAAAAGGAAATGCTCTCATTGTATACTCTTGGGGAAGAGAGGATTTCTGTTGTAGGCCCCAGACATTTCAGGGATTTGCAGGATGTTGTTATTCTTCTGGGGAGGATGGGTTGTCTGTATTCTGTAATACGCCTTAATTTTCATATCCTTGTACTGCTCTCCTCATTTCTTACTTAGACGCCCTTCTAGTTTGTTCAGAACTTCCTCTGTTTACCAGATCTTTAGGCCTCCTTTGTGCCACAAAGTGTTGTCTCATTGTTGAAAGTAAAGCCTTATACGTGCCTTTTCTAAATTTTTTTGGAATTACTGTTTTAATTTTTATTAACTTAATAAGTACAATTTATTCTGGCAAAAAAAGTCTAATCATCCTAGACTCATAGATTTCCCTTTTGCACCTATATTTTATTTGTTTTTTTTTTGCCATATTTTTATCTCATGTATTGTACCTGTTTTTAATGCTCCAATTTGTCACGTCCAGCATATGAACCAAAGTGCAAGGAAGTGCTTCTTCTTGATGAACGGGAAATCCGGCACCAAGAGAGGAGGAACTTAGTTTCTACTTGTCCGTGGTGGGGGAAATGTGGCAATCTGCCGTGTGCGACAAGCCAGAATGAAGGAGAAGAGTGCTCATGAGGATGTTTAAGTGGCTCAGGGGATGGAGCATTGGGCCTGGAGTCAGGAAAGCTCATCTTCCCGAGTTCAGATCTGGCCGCAGACACTTGTTAGCTGTGTGACCTTGAGTGATCACTTAGCCTCTGTTTTCCTCAGTTTCCTGTTCTGTAAGATGGGGGTAATGACAGCACCTGCCTCTTCCATAGTCGTGAGATACAGCTGAGAGTATATTTGTAAAGCACCTGGCAGATGGCAAACTGTATAAATGTCGCGTAGTAGTAGGAATGGCAGTGGTGGCAGTGGTGGTGGTGGTGGCAGTCATGGTAGCGGTCGGTTTTTGTTCTTGTTTTAGTCATTTCTCAGTCCTGTCTGACTCTTCGTGACCCCATCTAGAGTCTTCTTGGCAAAGATCCTGGAGGGCTTTGCCATTTCCTTTTTACAGATGAGGACACTGAGGCAAACAGGGTGAAGCGACTTTTGCCCAGGGTCATGCAGCTAGCGAATGTCTGAGACTGAATTTGAACTCAGGTCTTCCTGACTCTGGGTCCAGAGTTCTTCATGCACCATCTCATGGCCTGGCAGCAGCCGCCAAACAAGATTCATCTCCACATAAACAGACCCACAGCTCTTCAGAAAGAGACAGAAGATGCTCTTAGCTTGCGGACACACCCCAGAGAAATGCACCTGGCTCTAGCTCAAAGCATGAGTTACCTGAATGTGCCTAAAATGTGTTTTGTGTGAAAGAAGCTGGTGTGGGAGGCGACAAGAAGCTCCCGAAACCCTGGGTGTCTGGATCCCCAGAAACCCTAGTGTGGTTGAGAGGCTCAAGGTCTGGCAGGTTCTGGCAGTGACTCTGCCTCTCCTTCCCCAGTCTGTCACCCCTCCTCCCTAAGGCACCCGCCTCACTAAGCCATGAGCTAGAATGGAGTTTGGGGTTGGGTTTAGTAAGCTGGTGCAGACGCTTTGAAGGCACTCCGGCAGGCGCTCCTGTTGTTTTTGGCCTCTGACTTGTTCAGGTTTTCCATTGTTCAAGTTTCCATTGTTAATTAGAGCACATACTCTTTTAGAACAGGGAGCATGCCTGTAATTCTTTCTGGAGCCCTAACACCCATGGTCAATAAGTAAGTGTGGAATGAGCACTTAATAGATGCTTGGAATCGATAATAAATGCTGCATTTGACATGTAAAATGGTTGCACGGTGTCTAGTTATAATTGCTCGGCCTCTTTTGTTCCTCTCTCTTTTAGAATTTGGGATCGTGTGCCTGACATTTTTTGTAGCAATTGCCTATTTCCCAACACGGCCGCCGTTTCCTCCTAGCGTAGCTGCGGCGAGCCAGCGGCTCAGCTACAGACGGAGTTTCTGTAGGCTCTTGAGGTAAGTGAGTGTGCTCAGGGTTATTTCATGATTCTACTTAGCAGTTTAAAAGACATTTCTAGGTTTTCTGGGTCCAATAAAAAGAAAATTACCTAGACAAGGCTCTCTTCAAGCAATATTGTTAAGTGAGTGAGTGCAAAGTGGGTGGCTACGTATCTAGATGATTTCTTCAGTCAGAAATAAAAAGAAATTTAGTGTGAAAAATCTTATTGCAAAAAGTCAGATAATTTATTTACTGGCTTTTTGCTATTATATGAAAAATACATCATAGGCGTACAGTACTAACAGTCCTATAGTTGACTTCTTCTGAATCACATATAAAACTATCGCTGCAAATATTCTGACATGCTATTTTTTTTCATTGACTTGTTTATTTGCTTTTAGTTTATAAGATTCAGTTCCACAATCTCTTGAGTTTCAAATTTTCTCCCCTCTTTTCCCTCCCCACCATGGCAGCATGCAATCAAGTATAGGATCTGCAAATACTTTTACATTGTACAATAGTCTGGTTGTATAGAAGGGTTGTAAGTAATGGAGTGAACAATGGGAAAAAAGAAAGAAAACGCAACATGGAAAAGAACGAGAGCATGTACTGCTTCAGTCCCCATTTAAACTCTGTTCTTTCTGGATCTTTCTCTGAGTGCAGACATCTCCTTCCACCCTGAGACTTGTAGAGTCATCTTATACCTGTGCGTTGCTGAGAAGAGTCCTAAGTTTATCAGAGTTGCCAACTTACTTTTAAAATAATTACACAAGTGTGGTTTTCCCCCTTGCATATACTGCTAGACTCAACTCTTTTTAGTGATTATGATGTCTTGGAAAGAGCTGTCAACTAGGAGCTACAAGGTCCGAGTTTGGATCCTGGCTCTGCCATTAATAATTTGTGTGACCTTGGACAGCTCACCTAACCTCAGAATAGAGTAAGGAAAATGAGATGGCTCCTGAGGCTTTTCTAGCTTTAGTTCTGTTATCTGATGCTTTGAGTGATTGAGAAATCAGCTAAATATGTATAGCTGATAGCTTCCTGTTCATTTGTGTTCACCTCTTCGTGTTCCCATGGACCATAGCATGCCAACTTGGCCAAGATAATGGAGTGATTTGCCATTTCCTTCTCTAGCAGACTAAGGCAAACAGAGGTTAAGTGACTTCCCCAGGGTCACACAGGCAGTTAAGTGTCTGAGGCTAGATTTAAGCTCAGATCTTCCTGACTCCAGCACTCCATCCACTGAACCATCTAGCTGTCCTTCTCTATGGATAACTAATAGCTATCTTACTGTTAATTTTCAAAGATTTATGCTATGTTTCAAGGTGCCAAGATTCTATGTTGAATGGTCACAAGTGTTCCCAATACAGAATTTAATTCTTTGGGTTCCCGTTGCATCATAAATAAAAGTTGTGTCTTTTGCTCTGACTCAGGAAAATGCATTTTATGTTGTTCATTGGTGGTGGTGAATTTTTGCACATTATTTCAGTCTGTCCCTTGTGATCCGTAACACGCATTTGATGCATGGCTGGCAATAGTTAACATGCCTTTAGTGTTGGGGGTGAATTCCTGCTCTGTGCAAAGCTAATTGGTCCACAAAGGGATCGCATCCGCCATCTTGTCCTCATTTACACTACGGTGCAAGTGGCAACACCGACCATCACTACTTGTTAGCTTGTTTTTACTACGACCAAAGAAGGCAATTTCTTCCTCTTTTTTGTAGCTGTCAGCATGTCATGTTTTTACCTAGTGAATGAGTATACAGTGTGCGCATGCGCGCACACACACACACACACACACACATACATTCAAGAATCTGTCCTGAAGCAGACCAGCTGGCATGGGACATTAGAGCAAACATAACACACCCTAAGTTGATCACTGTGTCCACTTGTCTTATGGATGCAATAGTAATATTTTTACCTTCGCTTTTAAAGTTCATTTGAATGCCTCCCTGCAACTTTCCTTATTAACTCTATATTAGTTCACTTTCTCAGATTGACTCAAATACAGCTGCTTAAAATTTCCTTCATCTCTTTAGCCCCAGTTATGCCTCCAGATTTTCTTTAAAGTAGGACCTTGTGTGCAAACCTGCTCCTCCAGCCCACCAGCCTCTGATCTAAATCTCAGCACCTTCATGAAGTGATTGGCTGCTTTCCTTTGCCTCCAGGCTGGTCTCTTGATTTTCACTCACGTTATGTGCTGCCCCTTAAATTGCATTTCCCTGCGATCTCAAATGATCATGCAGGTGTCATCACAGGGAGACAGTGCAGTGCAGTGCGGTAACAAGGTCATGGCATTTGGCATGAGAGTACATGGGTCCAAATCCCCAGATCTGTCACTTGTCACTTCATCTCTTGGTCTCACTTTTCTAATTTGTTTAAAAAAATACAGTGGGGACCTAATTTCAAGGTTCCTTCCAGCTCTAAATCTCTGATTCTATGATCTTATTGTGCATTTGTATATTGTTTGAATGTTTTGGTGTGTGTTTTAAAACATTGCTCTAATACTTGTATTCTATTGCATTTCTGATTTATGAGGTCCTAGGGAACAAAGACCAGATAGAAATAATTTTTCTTTGAACTATGCTTATTGTAAGCAAAGCACCAGACTTAATTAGATATATACTCTTTTAAATGATAATGATTTTTTGCTATAACAAATTAACCTCCTGCCAGTAACCAAACTCTTCCCTAGTTTTCATTGGGAAGTATTGGAATCTATATTATCACATCATTAGAGTATTATTTATCTCGTCAATTGGTACTGAAGCCCAGGTCTGATGCTTCAGCACAGCATGAAGATGGGCCCAGAATGGACTTTCTCCTTTAAAGTAATGCCCATGAGACAGAAGTACCTGTCACACTGGCAGTTTTTTGATTATGAGCCTGGTCATATAGGCTGGGTGTCTTCAGGAGCAAGCTTGGCTGAGTTTAGAAGGGCTCTTCAGTAGAAGATGATCACCAGCTGATAATTACTTTTGGACACAGAAACTCATGCAAAGCATTCAACTAAGATACGGATCAGGAACTTAAGATTTTTTCCCTGAATTCCCTTTTTTGATGCTTTGAGCTCCCTTTTGACTCCTTCCAATTGTACTTGAAAAGATTGCTCCAATGCACTAGTTCTTAGCATTTTTTTGTGGTATGGACCCGTTTGGAAGTCTGGTGAAGCTTAATATTACTGTTCTGCTAAAAGGGGAAAAAAAATTAAATTTCTGTTAGATGCTAGTGAAAATGAAAAATTTTTCCCCATCCAAGTTTATGGATTCCCTGAAATCTCTCCAC
>JAQQSW010023976.1:0-10172 GCA_028646575.1 Pseudocheirus occidentalis
TATTTTCCCCTGGAACAATATGCTCAATTTTGCTGGGTAATTGATTCTTGGTTTTAATCCCACCCCCAAATTAATTAATTTTCAAAGTTTCACTTTCACTAACCATCTCTGAGGATTTTAAGATCCCCTTAGGCAGATGCTTTAGACTTTCTTTGAAGTTAACTGAAGCTGCAGTTTGGGAGACTCAGCTCCTCCAGGCCGCCCTGCGGCCTAGCCTGGCTGTGGCTGCGGTTTTGGGCTGGCTGATCTCTGCTCCACTGCCATGCAAGCTGCCCCTCTCCAGTCCCGTTCCTCACTTTGGCAGATGTGGAGGTGCTGGAGGCTGTAGATCTCTCCTGCAGACTGGCTCCGGTGCCTGCTTGGCTCAGCTCAGCCCGGCTCCTTCCTACCATCCCAGGCCTGGCCGCAGTCTCGGCTTCAGGCTGTTCCAGCCTCCATCCGGCTGCTGCGACGAGCCCCTGCTGCCGAACTGCCTTCAACGAGAGATGTGTTCTCTGTATTTTTGTGAGTCTGAGAGTCCTAGGCTTTCTCTGGGTTCATAATTTTATGGATGTTTAGGGTGGCAGCGTGGGAGCTGCGGGACCTTGCTGCTTCTACGCTGCCATCTTGGCTCTGCCCCCCCCTTTAATTTACTTTAAAAAGCTATTTAATCTCTAATATCCATGTATTCTTAATTTCTTTTGTTTGTTCTTATCTTCCATTTTATTTGCAATTTTGCTGCCCTGTTTTCTACCTCCTTCTTAAAAAAAGCTTAATAGATTATCCATTTTACTGGTTTTTTAAGAAAAAACAATTTATTGCTTTATGCATTTTTAAATTTTTATTTCTATTGGTATTGGTCATGCCTTTATAATATCTCTCTTTTAACTTGTCTTTGTACTACTGCTATTTTCCCTTATTGTATCACTTAGGTCAGGCATTCTCATACTTTTTGGTCTCAGGATTCCTTTATACTCTTAAACATCCCAAAGAGCTTTTATTTATGTGGGTTATATCTGTTGATATTTGCTGTATTCTAAATTAAAATGTGAATACTGTGATGAAATGAATTTTGACCCCAAAGACTCTATGAAAGGTCCTGAGGATCCCATGAGGTCCTAGATGACATTTTGAGAACAGCTGATTTAGGCTTAAAAATAATTCATTTCCTCTCTCAATCTCTCTCTCTTTCTCTGTATACATGCATGTATGCATGTATGTATACATACATATATATGTGTATGTGTGTATGCATGTGCATATTATATATGTGTATATGTGTGTGCTTGTGAGTGTATCTATGTAAACTCAGTCACATATTTGCTACCAAGAAGGGCATTGTTTATATTCCATAGAATTTTTTTTGTAGGTGATATCATTGCTATTGCCAAGTAGTCTGTTGTGATTTTTAAAATTTTTTATCATATATATATATATATATATGTTAGTTTGCATGCAGTTTTATGACCTTTGCTTATGTTATTTTTATTTAAATTAAATTGTGTTGCATTTTAGTCTGAAAATAAAACTTTCCTAATTTCTGCCTTTTAAAGCTTGAGAACCTCCCCATGACCTTAATAGGTGTTTAATTTCTGTGAAAATAGGATACATATATATGTATATGTATAATATGTACATATATATAATGTATATATTTATATGCATATACATACATGTATGTTGTGTTATTGTTTTGGGTGTATATGTATACACACATATAAGTGTGCATGTATATATGGGAATAATGTTTCAATATTTTCTGTCTGGCTTTCTCCATTTGAGTATGGGAGCCTCATGATTTCATTAGTGTAGGCAGCTTTCAGCAGAAATCTCTATTTACAAAAGCAGATGAACACCTACCTACAAATTATAGTCTTAGAGAGTTGCTCAGTTCCCTACAAAGTAAGGTTTCTTACCCAGGATCATACATGTCAGTATGTGTCAGAGGTAGGATTTGGATCCACTTCTTTCTGAGTGAAGCCATCTCTCTATTCACTACTCAATATTGCCTCACAGTTCTATCTAGATAGTTATTAATCTCAGTTCACAAAATAAGCAGCTCAAATCTCTGACATCTTTGTTATTATTTTTGTTTGTCATGTTCTGACAGTGGCATACTGTAGTTCTCTCCTATAATTCCCAGGCTATGCCTGGGACTCTTTCAAAAAAATATATACTTTCTCGCTTGATGATCTCATCAACTCTAAGAGGTTTACTTTTCATCTTTATGCTGATGACCACCAGATGTATGTACCCAGCCCTAATCTCTCTCTAGAACTCCATTCATTTACCACAAACTGCTTCCTAGACAATTCCAACCAACTTATGCACAAGTAACTCATCCTCAGTTTGTCCAGAACAGAACTTATTCTCTTTCCTCTGAAACTCATCCTTATTCCAAACTTTGTAAATTTGCTTTCTGTGGCACCACTACCCTTTTAAGTCACCCAAGTTCTCACCTTGTTATCTTTAACTCTTCTCACTCACTGTATAAATACACACAGGTATCAGATCTTGCCATTTATGTCTCCCTACCATCTCTGAAATGCATCTCCTTGTCTTCACTCAGGCAGCCAAAACCCTGACTCAAGCCTTCAATATGTCTTGCCTGGACTACTAGATTAGGTTTCTAAATAGGATCCCTACCTTGAAATTCTGCTTCATCCATGCTCTGTAGCTGCCAAAGTGATTTTCTTAAAATACAGAACTGAGCACATCAGCCCAAGTCTACATCATTAAACTTCAGTATCCCCCTATTACTTCAGCTTCAGATATACAGGTGGTTTTCCCACACACATTTCAAGCTCTTTACAAGTTATTCCCTTCCTAGCTTTCTTCTTATACTTATTCTCCTGCACACAACCCATCCAAACTGGTCTATTTGCTATTCCTAATATATTATTATCATTATTAACAACAACAATAGCAACTATCATTTAGCGTTCTAAATTTTGTACTCTAAGAGCTGCAGAGCACTTTCTAAATATCTCATTTTATCTTCACAACAGTCCTAGGAGGTAGGTGTTGTTGTTCTCCTCATGTCACAAGATAGATAGAGATTGTGACTTGCCAAGGGTAACATAGCTAATAAGGGTCTGAAGCTGGATTTAAACTTAGTCTTCTCTGACCCTAGATTAAATACTCTGTGCACCATTGCACCCCTTAACCACCTCTACCCAACAATCTCTTTCCATCTTTGGGCCCTTGAACAGGTCTTAGAATGCTGTCTCTTATCACCTCTTCTTAGACTCCCTGGCTTACTTCAAAAATCAGCTTCTGCCTTCTACAGAATGCTTTTCTTGTTCCACCCTTCCTTGCCCCACCCATTAGTCCCTTCCCTGCAAAAGCTACCTTTTATTTACTTTGTATGTATCTTGGTTATGAATATGTATATACATGTGCATATACATATATGCAACTATTAATGTGTGCATTCTCCTGTTTGCATGAAATCAGGGACTGTTTCCCATTTTTCTTTGTTTCCATCATTTGTCATAGTAAGTGCTTCATGACCACTTTTTGAATGACTCTTTCATTAATATATATGCCTATGCAAATAGAAATATTAAATCTGAATTATAAATATTAACAAAGTATATTATTATATTTGTTAAAGACTTACCCATCGTGAATTATAGGATGGAGTTGTGAACTGGTTCAACCACCCTAGCATACCCAGGATGGCTGCTAGCACAGGTTTTTAGATCTGCTTTTCTAAAAGAAAGCAACTCAAAAAGGGTTAACAATCATACTTTAATCAAACATATATACATACATACACACATACACATATGCATATATACATACACACATATATACATTGTATATACATACATATATACATACGTACATATATACATTTTAGATACATATATATGTATGTATATATATAAAATTTACCTAGTTCAGAGGGAAAAGTCAGCACCCTGAACTTCAGAAAATACAAACAGAAATTACAAGCAGACAAAAAATACAGACAGAGAAAATACTATAATTCAACAGACCAGGCTTCTAGCTGTCTGACCACTACATGCATACATAGTTAGTTATCAGAGAGAGAAGCACCAATATCTGGGTTTTCAAAGCTGGGGGCTCAATGGCTACCGAGAGTCTCATCTGACCAAATCACACAACTCTTCTCAAAGTGAGGCCCAAAACAAAACCTCACTTCCAGAGTATATATACATATATATGCCTTTCTTCAGGTTCAAAGGACATCACAACCTTCAGACCCACTGCCTAATTACAAAGTAACAAAAAGTGTGGGCCTTCCTGAAAAGCAAGTTTTCCCCAAACAAGCTTCTCTTGTTGGGCGCCAAGTGAGGTCTATTAAGGGACACGGAAGATCTTCAAATTCTCTTACCATTACAACCATTCTGGAGAACAGTTTAGAACTATGCCCAAAGGGCTATAAAACCATGTAAACCTTTTGACCCACCAATACTATTACTAGGTCTGTATTTCAGAGAGACTAAAGAAAAAGGGGGAAAAACACCTCTTGTGTTAAAGTATCTACAGCAGCTCTTTTCATGGTGGCAAATAATTGGAAATTGAGGGGATACCCATCAATTGGTGAATGGCTAAACAAGTTGTGGTATATGATTGTGATGGAATAAATACTGTGCTATAAGAAATGATGAGGAAGATAGTTTCAGAAAACATAGGAAGAACTATATGAACCAATACAAAGTGAAGTAAATAGAACCAGGAGATCACTATACACAGTAGCACCAATATTGGAACAATGATCGATTGTGAAGGACTTAACTATTTTGATCAATACAATGACCAAAGGCTATCCTGAAGGAATCCTGATTTTTTTAAATTTTTTAAGGTTTTGGAGAAATATGTGTCAGTTTGTTTTTATTTGGGTATTCAATAATATCCTTGGTGATAATGCTGACTCCATGGCTTCTGACCCCAGAATTGACCCTGCTGCCACTGGTTGTAGCCCTGTGATTGATTTTTGTAGCCACAATTGTTTCCTCAGCCTCTGAAGTTTCCTCAGCCACAAATTGTGGTTGTAGTTGCCCCTGTTGGGTATTCCACCATTTGTTGCAGTTGCCTGTTTGAATAACCACCTCTCCTGGGAAAGACAGGGTCACAAGGGTATGGATATTTTTTCCAGATGTATTTTACCTTCTCTTCTCTCCACATTGCAATCAAAATTACTCACTAATTGTTCTATTAACTCAACATTCCACCTCCCATTTCTGTGACCTCTGTGACTAGAAAGCTCTCACTCCTTATCTCCATTTCTTAGAATGGCTAGCTTTCACCAAGCCTTAGCTTGGGTTGCTCCTTCTTACCAAAGTCTACCCTTTTCCCTCTCCTTATTAGTTCACTGTCTCTCCTCAAAGGCTTTTTTGTTGTTGAGTTGCTTAAGTCATGTCTGACTCTTTGTGACCCCATTTGGGGTTTTCTTGGCAAAGAAACTAGAGTGGCTTGCCATTTTTTTCTCCAGCTCATTTTACAGATGAGGAACTGAGGCAAAGAGGGGTGACTACCCCTGAGTCACACAACTAGTAAATGTATGAGATTTAAACTCAGAAAGATGAGTATTCCTGACTCCAGACCTGGTGCTCTATCTACTAGGGCACCTAATTACCCCAATACATACAGGGCACTTATTACATTTATATTGTTGTTGTTAAATTAAATTATTTGCTCTTGATTCTAGACATATGGACAATTAGAACTTTAAAAGACCTTATGGTCATCTCGTCCAACTGGCTAACTGAACAGATGATGAAACTGAAGCCATTAAAATGGAAGTTGCTTGTAAGCTTTTGTTTTCATAAGCACTGGTCATTAATTTTCACTATGTGTACCCTTGTCCAAAAAAGGTTTTGTGATTCAACAGACATATACTGCAACTATTCAGAAGACCTGGGATCATATCTTGTTTTGTTATTCATTCCCAATGTAACCATGGGAAAGGCACATCCTTTTGAGTCCACTTCATCTATAAAATTTGTGAATTTGATTCAATGACCTCCAAGGTCCCTTATGTCCTTAAACTTATCATTCTAGTTCTTTGCATTTTATAAGGATTCCTCTTCACCTTTCTCTCTGTCTCTCTCTTTCTCTTCCCCCCCCCCACCCTGCAACACTTCTCCACACACCCCCATCCTTTGCATCTAAAGTTGTCAGTCTGTAGGATTAAAGTGCCTTTGTTAATTTGTTCTACATTAATGATGGTGAATTGATATAGCTTTTCCCCAGTAGAGTGCATACTCAACTCCATCCAACTGGAAGAGTGAATTGCCCAACATTTATACTGCCTCCCTCATGACCCCCATCTTATGTGACTGGGAATATTTTAGGAAGTGGGCAGAAGCAATGTTCAGACTACAAACATCATCAAAATCTAACTTCCAGCTCTCAGCCCCAAACTGCAAAGGAAATCCTCCAGTTAAATTTCAAAAGGCCATGAAAGTTCCTCCTCCCTGACTGATTTCCATTACTATTTGAGTTATTCCTTTGCATGAAGGCTTTATGTCTCCAGAAGACAAGGAGTAAGGAGGCAGCATAGATAGGGAAGAGATGAGACAAACTCAGTTGATCTAGGAATTTGGCCAAGGGCTCATTCTGAAGGAAGAAGGACCATTCCCACTTCAGGGTCCTGAAAGTATGGGATAAAAATCCCTAACAAGAACCACTCAAGAGTGACTAGGAAATAGAGGGGTACGTCAGTGGAATGGGTTAAATACATAAGACACAGGAGTGAGTGATTATAGCAATCTACTATTTGATAAACCCAAAGACACCAACTTCTGAAATAAGAACTCACTGTTGAACAAAAACTGTTGGAAAAACTGGAAAATAGTATGGCAGAAACTGGGCATAGACCAACATCTTACACCGTATACCAGAATAAAGTCCAAATGGGTACATGATCTAGGTATAAAGGCTGATAGTATAAACAAATTAGGGAAGTAAGGAATAGTTCATCTGTCTGATTAATGGAGAATGGAGGAATTTATGATCAAACAAGAGATAGAGAACATTATAAAATGCAAAATGGACAATTCTGATTACATTAAATTGAAAAGTTTTTGCACAAACATAGATAATGCAACCAAGATTAGGAGGGAAGCAGAAAACTAGGGAAGAATTTTCACAACCAGTTTCTCTGATAAAGTCTTCATTTATCAAATATATAGAGAACTGAGTAAAATATACAAGAATTCAAGTCATTCCTCAATTGATAAAATGGTCAAAGGACATGAACAGGCAATTTTCAGAGAAAGAAATTAAAGCTATCTATAGCATATGAAAGATGTTCTAAATCACTATTGATCAGAGAGATGCAAATAAAACAACCCTGAGGTACCACATCACACCTATCAGATTGGCTAACATGGCAAAACAGGAAAACGATAAATGTTGGAGAAGCTGTGGGAAAGTTGGAACACTAATTCATTGTTGGTGGAGCTGTGAGCCTATCCAACCATTCTGGGGAGCAAGCTGAAACTATGCCAAAGGGCTATAAAAATCTGCGTGCCTTTTGACCTAGCAATACCACTTCTACGACTGTATCCCATAGAGATCATAAAAACGGGGAAAGGATCTACATGTACAAAAATATTTATAGCAGCTCTTTTTCTGGTGGCCAAGAAATGAAAATCAAGGGAATGCCCATCAATTGGGGCATAGCTAAACATGCTATGATATATAAAGGCAATGGAATACTATTGTGCTATAAAAAATGTTGAACAGGTGGGCTTCAGAGAAACCTGGAAAGATTTATATGAACTAATGTCGAGTGAGAGGAGCAGAACTAGCATAACATTGTATACAGTAATGACCACAGTGTGGAAGACTAATTTTCATAGATTTAGCCCTTCTCAGTAATTCAAGGACGTAAAACAATTCCAGAGGACATGTAATGGAAAATGCCAGCTACATCCAGAGAAAGAACTATGGGGTCAGAATGCAGAATGAAGGAGACTACTTTATTTTTTGTTTATTTTTATTTTTTTCTGTCTAATGGTTTTTCCCATTTGTTATAATTCTTTTTTTTTAAACTGATTTTTTTTGCTTTTTAGAGGGCAGTTGGGGTTAAGTGACTTGCCCAACATCACACAGCTAGTGTTAAGTGTCTGAGGCCGGATTTAAACTCAGATCCTTCTGAATCCAGGACTGGTGCTCTATTCACTGTGCCACCTAGCCTCCCCTGTTATAATTCTTCTATGCAACATGACTAATGTGAAAATATGTTTAATAGAAATGTGTGTGTAGATCCCATATCAAACTGCAAGCCATCTTGGGGAGGCAGGGGGAGAAAATTTAAAACTTATGGAAGTGAATGTTGAAAACTAAAAATAAATAATTTAATTTAAAAATTCCCCAACAAGGATTTAGGAACTTCCCAATATATACCACAGGGATTTCTCTATATATCTTTCAACCATGTTTTATTTATTTCCTTGCCCTATATTCTTTCTTCCCTACACCGTCCTACTAGCCTGGTTTTGTTTGGTGGAGAAAAGAAGGGAAGGGGGGGGAGTCAGTATAGAGAAAGACAGGGATTTGCTTAGGTAACCATAGCAACCATAGCCCGTTCCTTCATAGGAACTCTGGAGTCCTACTTTTTCCCTTTGTCTTGAAGAAGGGAAGAGGAATAAGTGCTGCTAGCCAGGGTTTTCCCCCCTGAAAAGATGTCAACAGCGACTTTGCAGGCAATCAGATCTTAATGAGGGAACCACCTGCTTCCTTCAACCACTGATGTCGTAAAGGGATAGGTTCCAGCAACTTCTTTCTCCTTATCGCCAAAGCAGATGGAGGCTCTTGAGTTTCCCAACCTGTGCCTAAAGGAACCTGCCAGATCCTAATGCAGATAATTGCTTTAACAGCCATGTAACCTGCCTAACTCCCTTCTTTGAGGGAGGATGGGGAAGTGGGAGGTTGGGCAAACTGATGTTGAGAGGAGAAAGGAGAAAAAGAAAACATGAAAAGAGAGAAAGGGCATGGATTCACCCTCACATACCATCATTGCTCCCCCTGACCCTTGGGGGTGGGAAGAAGAGCATTTCTCTTGATATTGATGGGGCCAGTGACAACACACTCAATTTTCATTGTCTCAAGCAGTGCTCCCTTGGTTCATGGCCCTGCTATAGCACTAAAATCCCTAATAGGTGGATGTGACAGTGGCAATTGTAAAGGTCCTGTCTCTAGCTACCATTTCTTTCCACTTCTGGGTACCTACTTGCTAAGGATCCACAGAGTTCCAATGCGTTACATAGAATGCCTAAATGACTTGAACATCAGAAACCAAATGAATAACAGTTTGGCTCTTCCTTCTTATATTTGATATTCTTTGTTCTCTTATACAGAGACAAAAGGAGAGGAAAGAACAAAGGTAGTAGTCTTATGAACCAAACCTAGTGGATAGGACCTCTTCCCAATTAGCCAAGAAAACCTTTCTAAGGGAGGTGGACTTGAAGCAAGGGTTAAAAAGTGATAGTGGGTGAGAAAAGTAAGTTTTAAAAATTTTGAATGGATAAATGAACAATGAAAGAAATGAGAGAGATGTTGGGGGTGGAAGTCTATATACAAATGGTTTGGAACTATGCCAGTAGCCATGAGTCTTCATAAAACCTGGACTATGTGTTCTTGCGTATGTACACAGCCAGCCCTACTCAGCTTTATGTGAGCTTCATCAGTATGAAAATTTCCTAACTGGATATGATAGAAGCATCTGTTAGCAGCGTAGCTTAGATAATTGAAGAGCAGTGAAGTAGGGGGTCCTGTAATTTAACATTTCTACTCCCAACATTCAGAATGAGAAAGAACCAAGACAAGGTAAGTTGGTCAAGGACAGAGGAGTCCACAGGTAAGTCATTTGAATTCAGTGCTCCTGAAATGAATATCTCAATCAACCAATAAGGGTTGTGGAAAAACATACAATTCTTTTTTTCCTGCAACTTTCTTTTTTTTATTGACTTATTTGTTTACTTTTAGTTTACAAGATTCAGTTCCAGAATCACTTGAGTTTCAGATTTTTCTCCCCTTCCTCCCCACCCCCACCCCCACCATGGTGGCATACAATCATATATAGGATCTGCAAAAGCTTTCACATTGTACAATAGTCTGGTTGTATAAGGGTGGTAGCCAATGGAGTGAACAATAGGAAAAGAGAAACAAAACCAAACATAGAAAAGAACAATAGCATGTATTACTTCAGTCTC
>JAQQSW010023977.1:0-10172 GCA_028646575.1 Pseudocheirus occidentalis
ACTCACTTTTGTAGAGTATTTGAAGGGTTACAGAGGTGTTTTTTTTTTATCATAAACAATACTGTTTGAAATTGTGTAAATATCCTATGCCCATTTTAGAGATGAGCATGCTGGGGCTCTAGTCCCAGATGTAGAGCCAGCTCTCCTGACTCTACAAGTCCAAAGAACTCTAAAGAGCTGGTTACTGTTCTTTCCATGATAGCATGCTATCTCCTATATCTACTTTCATAATATTTCTACTGCTTGAGTTTCATTCTTTATTTGTGAGCTACTGACAGTCAGGAACAGACTGCCTTAGCTCAGCAAACCATTAAATGAATAGCTGGAGAGAAACAGAGTTCAAAGTTGCCTTGTACATGAAAGGACAAAGAGGTAGGCCGGAATTCTTCCACCTTCTGGAACTAATTTAAGAGAGTTAGGATAATCAGCATGGCTAATCAAGGTTTCCCATTGGTGTACCCCATTCACCGTCACCACCTTCATCTCCTAAATACATCCTCTCCTACTTGCCTTCTACTTTTTAAGCTACTGAAGTAACTTAAAAATAATAAATAATAGTATGTCTCATCTAAATTCCTCACCTAACCAATGAGAAACTGAGATTCAAAGAAGCTAATGAATTTGCTCAAGGTAATAAAAATTGAGCAAGGTTTCTTTTGTTTGTTTGCCTTTCTTTGTAACTCCAGTTCTTAGTAAAGTGTCCAGTATACAACAGGAGCTTAATAAATAACTAGCTGCAGAGCCCCAGAAACTAGTTTTCCTGGTTATTAATGCAAACACACTTTTTAATGCTTGTAAATATGTACCAAAATTTTTAAAATTTTAAATCCCACTTTATAAATAGGTGCGATACTTTGTATAATCTAATGCTCATAAATCTTTAATAAGATATTTCCTAGGAAGATAGACTGAAAACTAGAGGAGAACTTGGCAGTCATCTGGTCCAAAACACTCTCCATTTTCTACATAAGCCATCTAAGCCCTAGAAAGGACTTAGCCAAGATCACAGGGTTCTTAAATGGCAGTCACTAAGTCATTCTTATCTGAATCCAAAATCTTTTCCCAGAATAACATAGTTTACAATTCATTTCCTTAAAATGCCATGAGGGAGATAATGTGAGTTATCATTATCCCCATTTTGCAAAGAAAGATTAGGATGATTATAAAGTATTTCATCATTGTCACCCAAGTAGAAGAGCCTGGCCTCAAATGCTGGATTTTTTACTCCAAAGTCAGTCCATTATAACAATGCTAACTTTACACAAACCCCCATAGGCAGTTAGGTGACACAGGTTTTAAGAGTGCTGAATTTCGACTCAGAAACTCCTGATTTCAAATTATGCATCAGACCTTTACTAGGTATACGAACTTGAACAGGTTACTTAATAGCTTTCAGTCTCAGTTTATTCACCTGCAAAATGGGCATAATAATAGAATCTACCTCGCAGGGTTATTGGAAGGTTCAAATGAGACCATGGACAATAAAGCATTTTGCTTTATAAAGAGAACATCCTGGAGAGAAGCACAAAACTTAGCACACAAAATATAAATATTAACTATTAGAATCATCAAAAGGATAGACATACACATACATGCATGGATATCCAGAAAACCTCATCAGAGGTTTTGGAAGGAAACAGCACCATGCTGCTGGCTCCCTAAGGTGTGATGCATCCCACTAAATAGCCTGATTAACCCTTTTAGGAAGCCAGGCATCCCAGATTTATAGGTGGCACACCTGAATCTGTAGGATGAACATCTTTTTAATGAGTCTCTTCACGAGTACAATGGACGTAGGCTGCCACGGGAAGCTGGATTTCGCCAGCAAAGCTGTTAAAAATCTCAGCAGGAACCCTATGAAAGTGACTCAGCCATAAATCTATCCATCAAGGATTTAGTGTTAAAAATCAAATAGCTTTACTTGTTTCCATCTGGACGTGGAGCCTTGGGGATGGACGTGAGGGCAAAAAAGTAAGTGGTGGAGGATATTGGCTTATTGTCCTTGACCTTGTCGTGCTTTGATTATTATTTTTTTAGTAGCTCAGAGCTGATGATCATAAAATGAAGCTCCCTTTGGGAATTCCTAGACATTCCTGTACTGTGCAACCACTCTGAGACTCCACAGTACCACAAAATGGTTCGATATTTCTTAGAGAAATGAACCATCCAGCTCTCTGAGTCATGCAAGTGGTGGGACTTACATCCAGCTGGATAACTAGCTGGAGGAATTGATATGTGAGTGGGGAATCAAAGCCCTGCTGCCTGTTTTATGGACTGAAAAATCCTACGCCACGAAGACACTCTTCAGAGCTTTCATTGACAAGTTGTCCATCGGTCAGTGCTGTCCATTATAACACATTCTAGAGATGTAAAAAACTGCCTCAGCGAGGATTTATGGGCCACTGAACATCCAGAAACCACACTGCATGCAATTATCAAAAGACCCACTGTTACCAGAGGGATGCCAGCTAAGCTATGGAATTCTATTCACCGCCCCTAGGCAACTACCTGCCTTGGACTGCCCATTGTGGTTTACATAGTACTAGCACATTCAAGATGATTGATAGCTCTTCAGGGCAAGACTCCCCCTTACCCCCCATTTTGGCAGTTAGCAAGCTCTGCCCATAGATCTTTATTGACTTACATGAGCTATTATTTATTACTAGCTTTAATCCACTGAAATTCAAGAGGACAGGAAAGGAAGAAAAGAGAATGTGTTAGAGAGAAGCACAGCATGCAATATTTAGAAAAGAGAATGTTTTAGTCAGAGAAAAGATTAGGCATCAGATGGTTGTAAGAAATAAGCAGCACTCAATTGGTGGGTCTAAAAAAGAGTTGACCCAAGAACTGAGTGTTCTAAAGTGTGCTATGTCCAGCAGCAGATAAAAATTATATTACAAAGAAGTCAATTCGGGGCAAGGAAGGATATTAACAAGTAACAACAGAGTATAACAATATTTCTTGAGGCAAGGAGAAGGGATTTATTTCCACAGCTTTAAGCTGAATTGATTGTGTCTGATTTGGGGAAATGTAGTCCTTTATATAGGCAGCAAGGGACATATGGAGGTTGGAGAAGATTGTCAACAATAGGGAACAGCAAGGATCCTGAGTAGAGCTGGTACAGCAATGATATCAAGAGATCCCTTTTTCAATTCTCATCCTTCCACATCATTTCTTAGAGACAACTCCCTATGATTATCCCATATAAAGTTTAGGGTTTTGCCCATAAAGTATCAATTGTTTGAAATTAACGAGTCCTACAAGAGTCATATTTTTGGTTCCTATAAACAATCAATGCCCAGAGCTCATATTTTATCCTTCTTTTAAGGAATGCATCTTTGCTAAGGAACACATCTTATTCCATAATATTATAGCATTGTTTGTACAGCTCTAAACACTGCACACGATGGTCATGCGTGTTAATGGAGACGCTCTCCTTTCCCTAATCTGTCCTTCATCCCAGTGCTAAAATAATCTTACTTAATTTACTTAGCTAGAAACATAATCCCCTCAGTCCTCTGCTCAAAAATCTTTAGTGGCCCCCTATAATCAAATGAGAAGAATATAACGTCCTGTGCCATAGATTCAAAGTCCTCCGTGATATGACCTCCTCTTCCAATATATCACTGTCTTTGACGTGCTCTATGCTCCAGGCAAAAGAGACTACTATATTCCCAACAAAGATGCAACTGTGCTCCTCTGCCACCATATTTTTGCTTATGTTTTTCTCTGTGCCTAGAATGATCATACCTTAACCTGTTGAATTTCCACCCATTGTTAAAAATGTAATGCAACTGTTAGTTCCTCATTAAATATACCATAATTTCCCCCTCACCAAGTCTGATTCTCCTTCAGATATCACAGAGAACTTTTATTTTGGAACTTCCTAATACATTTGTCACATAATTTTGCATATTACAGTTACTGGTGTTCATGTCATCTTCCTACTAGACTGAAAACTATATGGATAGGGGGCTATCCAAGTATGTATGTATATATGTCTGTGTGTAATATAAACACACAATCATACTTATACATATGAAAATGGAGAGAAAGAGAAGAGAAATGGAAATAGATACATGATATACAGATACATATATGTACCTGTAGATTATATATACATACATATAGCTATATCTAGATAGATAGAATTCAGGATTTAGTAAATTCTTAATAAATGGAACTGCTATTAAAAAGGGGGGAGGGAATAGGTCTACTTCCTGCCTAAAGTGCCTGGCACTTAAAAGTAAAAACCAAAACTGAATCTCAAAATCTGCCTCCCACACCCACCACAGCACCACATGCTTTGGCCAAATGCTTACCATTTTTGTCTGTCTTTTCTCCAAGAGCATCAACAGAGCCATCTGGGTGGAGACGGACAAAGCCTCCACTAAGTCGGTTGTAGAACTGAAGAGTGTTTCCTTTCTTCAATTTCCAACTTTCAACAGCACACTGATTAGAAAAAAGAATAAGACACACAACACTAAACAAAACAAAAATGTTAAAACTAAAATGAGAAGGCACAAATGGGAAATATCCCATAGAAACAAGCGCTTCATACAATATTTATGTGCTGTTTTGTTTTACCACTTATTAAATGGCTATTTGAAAATTGTATACGCTAATTTAAGATCCAAAACCAAGTCCTTACAGCCTCTTTTCTTTGAAGTTCTAACTTCTGCCCTGTGGAGATAAAATAAAGAAAGGACTATTAACTTCAGGAATGTCATGGCTTCTGTAGTCACAGTAGTAAAAGTAAATTCCCCAAGACATTTGGGTGCTCAGCACTTACTCCCAAAGAAGGTGCTATTATCGCTAGGGTACAGTTCTCTAATAATTTTCCCATCATCTTCTCCATGATCTAGCCATCTATAAAGAGAAAAAGAACTCAATTATGTTTAGAGTTCACAATGACCTATCTTTGACACTCAGCCAACCAAGACTAAAATAAGGTATAGAAGAGACTGGTGAGAGTAATCCATTTCTAGTGGGTACAAGGAAAGGTAGGGAGAAGGAATGTAGAGGACCAAGAAGGAGATAACTGGTTCTCTACCTGAATCTGTCATAGAAGTCCACAAGCAGCCAGGAAAATAAACCTGTACTGCCAGAGTTAAGGTCGGATTAGTTCAATGAATTAACGACTAATGAAATCAAGGTCATAAGGTCAGCGTCATGTGGGCCAGGGTGCTTTGCTCTGTTATTTGGCCACAAAAACTACAGCCCTAGTTTTGATCAGATCAAAATGCACTATTACTTAAGGAACCAGAAAGGAGATAATTTAAATTAAAATAGATTAGAAACATAGCATTTTTAAAATATATTTCTACATGAAAAGAAGCTTAAAAAATTATCTAGGTATAAATTACCAGGGACCAGGGACAATAGAAAGTGTCTAGCTTTCAAATATATAAAAATTATGAAATAGATAATATATCACAAAGGCTCACACTAAGTTGAACTGCATGCATACATATTGTGATACCTGTGACACAAGAAGGCATATTCAAGATCTGTGGTAGGGTCTTTGATCACAATATCATCAAGAAACCAACCATCTCCTAAATAAAAATGGAAAGAAAGTAAAATGTAATGTTAATATGAATAATTAACGGATCAGGTTGCTATTCAAGAAGAATTATGTGGTTTTCGATAGAGGTTGAATGTAAAGTGCTTATTAAAGAAATTTTAAACATGCTGAAAAGTTATACTTATAGAAATGATGAGCTGCCTAATTTTAGAAAAATATTGCATGAAATAGTAAAGGGTGATATGAGCAGAAGCAAGAGAACATTGTATACAGTAATGGCAATATTGTTCAAAGAACAACTGTGAATGAGTATGTTATTCTGTGCATTATAAACACTCAAATCAACTATAAAAGACCCATGAAGGAAGAGGCTATCTACCACCAGATAAAGAACTAATAAATAAAAGTATGCATAGTATTGTTTAACAGATAGGTAGATAGATAGATAGATAGATAGACAGACAGACAGACAGGCAGGCAGGCAGATACATACATACATACATACATACATACATACATACATAGAGACATAGAGGCAGAGGCAGAGAAAGAGATAGAGATACGTGTGTATATCAAATGGTGGCCTTCTCTAGTGTGGAGGGAGGGAGAGAGACAGTTTAGAATTTAAAATGTAACAAAAAAATTATATTAAAACTAAAAAAAGTCAAACTTAGCAGAAAGAAACTTTAAGTAGCACATGAAAAATGTATAACAAATTTTTCATTCTTATATCTCTAGCTTAATTCTTTTCTGATACATGTTTTAATAGAACTTTCAAAACTGTTGAATTTGCTTAAAATTTAAAAAAAACCCACTAAGGATCCACAATAAAGCAATGCATTATGCTAGGTGCTCAGTGATGCAGAGATGATAAGAAGCTATCTCTGCTCTCAAGCTGATGATAATCTAATCGGGGAGATGAGGAATGCATTCAAATACCCTAAGCATAAATCATAGTATGATACCAAGTACATATTATAGGCCCAGAGCAGGACTATGCCATCAGAGAATGAGCCTAACAATGCTTGAAGGAATTCACCACCAATGGGAACTCAAGATGCTTTTTTTTTTAAACCCACAGACACTTTTAAAGACCATTAACAGAGGCATAAAAGGACTGCAATTTGCACTGGTGGGAAGTATCCACACCAATGAAATCACAGGTCCTTTAAACGTTGAAGCACTGAGGTAAGTGCATTAGAGAGGTGCAAAGTGTACAAAGGAGTCATGAGGAGGGAGAGATTACATCTTGCTAAAAGGATCAAGGAAGAATGTGGAAAACATTCTCAAGTGGCCAATAAATACTCACATAAATTGCATTTTAGGGCCCTAAATTCCCATAAAAATATGACCTTGCTGAATAAATTAGCAGTTTTGATATTCTTGCTTCAAACATGTATACTTCAAATATATACACAAAAAGTTATGAGAGATAAAACTGAAATGTGATATTTAAAAAATATAAAAGTAAAATTGTCAAAGGATAAGTGGTCATTGAATATGAACAAAGAATTCTCAAAAGAATTGCAAACTCCTAACAATTGTATCAGCAAAAAAATAATAAGTATATAGCAAATATCTGTGATGGGGCCAGGCACTATGCTAAGCGCTGGGGATACAGAGAAGGTCAAAAGATAGCCCCTGCCCTCAAGAAGCTCACAGTCTAATGGTAAAGAAAACATGAAAATAAATATATACAAACAATATGTTCTGAATAAATTGGAGATAATACACAAAAAGGAAGGTACAAGAATTTAAGAGATATCAAGAAAGGCTAAGTAGATGAAAAATAGTTCCAAATTACCAATAATAACAGAAATGAAAATGTTGTAAAACAACTTTGAGGTTTAACATTATATCAAGAAAATTAGTAAAGATGAGAAAAAGTGCAAATGATCAATGTTGGGAAGCTATGGTGACAGGTACACTAATGCACACTTCTCATCTAGCTACACTACTGTGAGACTTCTCTGACTCTTCCACCAATCCTCCACATAAGGTACCTTCCCTAGAACACACATACCCTCCTTTTTCAGGTCCATTTTGTGTGTTGTCTTCCCTGCTTAGATTGTAAGCTTCTTCAGGGCAAGAAACGTTTCCTTTTTGTACTTTCATCCCCAGCACTTACTATGATGCGTGGCATATAGTAAATGCTAATAAATATTTGTTGACTGATTGATAGATAATGCATTGAGTTGTGATTTGGTACAACCATTCTAGAAACCTATTCGTAATTATGCTAATTGGATGTTGCAAAATTATAAACAAAAGGCTTGACCCTAAATAAGAGATATTAAGAGATACATCCCTCCCACCCCCCATGAGTCCTTTTTTATAGAGGTAGGGGTCCATGGGTACGAAACATTGAATATAATAAATTTTTTTGTATGCTAATTGGTTTTACTATTTTTTCTCTTTTTTATTTAAAAAGAACTCTTCTTTATAAGGGTATCTCTCTGGGAGAAGGGAAAAGGAAGAAACAGGAATAAAATTAAGTGATATAAAAATAAAATATATCAGTAAAAATAGATTAAAGTATGGCTTTAATAAAAGTAAATAAGTTCCAATATTTTTGTTTATAAAAAATATACTAAAAGTTACTAAAGATGAAAGGTAAACAAATTCCTTAAAAATATTTTCATATAAGGCCAGAAAATATTTTCACATAAGGCCATATATAGCCATATAAGGCTATGAATCAATGAATAAGTAATCAATCCATATGAATAATGGTAATTATATTAATAATATCTAGCATTTATATAATGCTTCAAAGATTGCAAAGTGGTTCATATGTACCTCATTTAATCCTCACACCAACCTTAGGAGGCATATTGTACAGATAAGGAAAAAAAGAGGCAAAGTGAAATGTCTACAAACAACACCTAATAAGTGTTTGAGGCAGGATTTGCCCTCAAATTTTCCCGACTCCAAGTCCGGTGCTCCATTTATGGATCTCTCCATGAGCCTATGGACAAGTCATTTTTACCCCCTGAGACTGCTTCTTCAGCTGCGAAACGAAGATCCTATAGAGGATCCTATAGAGTAACTCTATATGGGATTCAAATCGGATAATGTATATAAAATAGCTTGAAAAACTTTAAGTGTGGTATTCCTATCAACTAGCATCATCATTACCCAAATTCCTCCAGATTCCAAACCCAGAGTTCTTTCAACCTTTATAAACCCCACACTGCCTTCAGGAACACAGGAGAAAATAGCAGCCTCTGTGAGATCAGCTTTACATGCCCTAACCTATTAGTGATGACAAATGTCAGTCCTGTCACCCAAAGTAATGAATTTCACAATTTAATCTTGGGCATCTCATGTCAATCACATTCATTACTTCGGAACTCGGGTAAAGTGATCTCCCCTTATGCATAGAATCCATGTTATAGATGGCATAAGTCAATACCAGACCTCTCATCAGAAGAGGGATACTTTTACAAATAGCAATTAAGATTTAGCAGCTGTTTTGTTTTGTTTTCCCTGAAGTCCAGCTTTAGGTAATTTGGAGTTTTAAGTACTAGATTGCATATAAGAATCAAACGTATAATGTTCTATGCAGGAAAAAACTACCAGAGATTTGTGTTTAGACTCCTATTAAAATTATAGCACCACTTTAAGGAGTCATGATCAGATGAAATTCTCAAAAAGGAAAGCACCACAGTTTATAGTATTCTGAGGCCAATTTCACAGGAGTTTATGAGATCTGGCTACATGTGAAATGTCGTTTTATTTTTCTTTCTTTTTCTTTCTTCTTTTGTTAAAAGATTTTTTTTTAATATACCTGTCCAAAATCTAATGAACATTTGGAGAGGTGATTTAGATTTAGGTAATAAGCAGCTAAATTGCTTTCTTTGTAAACATGAAATATCTCAGTCACATTACTGGGCATCAATATTTTTAAATACACATGGTGTTTCTCATAAATACAACAGAAACTGGATACTTGATATACCTATGGAGAAATGTCTCACCTGAGCCAAGTCCATCATGTGCTATAACAACCTTGTACAAATACCCAAGATGCACAGCTTCAAGGGAGAAGATGTCAGTCTGCAACCAATCAATAAAAGTATAATTAAATCTAGGTGAGATTTCCAGCTTTCTAACAACACTGCAAAGTAAGATGATATTAAAACAGACAAGTAAAAATTGAAGTCATTGACATGTTTCTAATGAGGTGAGAAATAAAAGAAAAAAGAGCAACATAATTCTATAAATATAACTATAAATTTTCAAGTATTTGTTTTTTCTCATTTTATCAATACATAAATGATAATGGTACACAGAGGTGATAATTATATAAAAATATAATTACATAAATAATTGTGCTTCAATAATAATAAATTCTTCAAATGTTTAGGGGCATATATTTATTTCAGCACTACAGTCCTTACCTTAGAAACAATGCTATTAGACCAGTCTAGACCACTTCAATACAAAGTAATTTCAGGGGACTTGATTTATTTAACTATGTTTTGCTTAATTATGCATATTTGTTAAAATAGTTTTGGGTTTTTTTCCCCAATGGGGAGGATGGAAAGGAGAGAAAATAAATGCTTGTTAATTTAAAAAAAACAAAATTTAATTTACATAAAAATAATTTTGTAATTTTGACACAAAAGAAGGCAGAGCTTTG